>JANIJG010004451.1:0-15902 GCA_024611175.1 Megaceryle torquata | reverse complement strand
TGACACACCGGAAGGCTGTGCTGCCATTCAATGAGACTTGTACAGGCTGGTGACTTGGGCAGAGAGGAACTTAATGAAGTTCCACAAGGGTAACTGTAGAGTCCTGCAGCTGGGGAGGAAATCGCCATGCACCAGCATTGATTGGGCACTAACCTGCTGGAAAGCAGCTCCCTGGAAGGACCTAGGAGTCTGGTGGATAACAAGTTGTCCTGGGTTCAGCTCAGATAGGGAAAAAAGCTGTGAGGGTCCACAGCCAGGATAGCCAACCAAAGTAGCCAAACTATTTGATATTCGATATCAATTCGATACCATACTGACATCATGTCCACTATACAATGGGAGGGCTGGCCAGGGGAGAAAGCTTCATTATTTGAGCAAACTGCCCCTGGGGTCAGGGAGAGGCATCTGGGGTGAGGACATTACTCATTTGATATATTCTTTCACTAGGTATTACTAATAATTATTAGTTTTCACTGTTATTATTGTTGTTTCTTCTCTCTTTATGTTGTTCTATCAAACTGTCTTTAAAACAGCTCATACACCTTTTTCTCCCAATTCTCCTTCCCATCCCACCACGGTATGTGGGGGAGGAGTGAGCGAGTTGCCAGCTGGGGTTGAACCACAACTCAAGTTAATCATGAGCCAGCAATGTGACCTTGTAGCCTATAAGGCTAACGTCATCCGCAAGTGCATCAAGAATGTTGCCAGCAGGTCAAGGGAGGTTGTCCCCTCACTCTGCTCTTCTTCAGTGAGGCCACATTTGGAGTACTGTGTCCACTTCTGGGCACCCCAGTTCAAGAAGGACAAGGAACTACTGCAAAGACTTCAGTGAAGGGTTACAAAGAAGATTAGGGAACTGGAATATCTCTTTTACAAGGAGGGACTGAGAGACCTGGGACTGTTTAGTCCGGAGAAGAGAAGACTAAGAGGGAATCTTAACAGTGCTTATAAATATCTAAAAGGCAAGTGTCAAGAGGATGGGGCCAGATTCTTTTCAGTGATGCCCAGCAACAAGACAAGGGGCAATTGGAACAAACTAGAACACAGAAGTTCCATCTGAACACTGAGGAAAAGCTTCTTTCTTTTGAAGGTGACAGAGCACTCGAACAGGCTGCACAAAGAGGCTGTGGAGTCTTCTTCCCTGGAGATACCCAAAACTCACCTGGATGTGATCCTGTGTAATCTGATCCAGGTGAACTTGCTTTTGCAGGGGTGTTATACTAGAGGATTGCCAGAGGTCCCTTACAAGCCCTACCATTCTGTGATTCTGTGACATAATGGTCATATAGATGTTTTAGTTATTATTTCTAATGGCATGGAACAGAAAAGGAGGACAGAGAAAAAAATAAGCCAGAGAAAAAATTAAGACTTAAGTTAGCACTGTCAGACACTGCAACCCAAATCATTCTATGATTCTATAATTGACCAGTATCACATCATCTGCAGACGGTATGAAACAACTCCTAGGCAATTTAAAACCTCACAAGGGTGTGGAATATCTTTCATATTATAATTAAAACAATAACTGTTGTATAACCCTTATACATATTAATGTAGTATTAATTCTCAATACTAATATGATACTCATACAATATGACTGAAATTATGTCAACCAGTGGTATGTGTGAACACATTGCATATATGAAATGGGTCACAGCTCAAGTAGGCATCTGACACGTTATGACATAATAGGCAAGTGCTTGCGAGGCTGATGGTTAGGAATCCACCAAATATAAGATGGG
This sequence comes from Megaceryle torquata, assembly GCA_024611175.1. Taxonomy (NCBI): domain Eukaryota; kingdom Metazoa; phylum Chordata; class Aves; order Coraciiformes; family Cerylidae; genus Megaceryle; species Megaceryle torquata. The sequence continues at coordinate 14,160 of JANIJG010004451.1, read as the reverse complement.
GAGCTAGTACACCTCCCCTACAAAGAGTTGGAGTTGTTTAGCTTGGAGCTCTTGGGGATAGCTTATTGTGGCCTTCCAGTACCTAAAGGCAGCCTACCAGAAAGCTGGAGAGAGACTTTTAAGGAGGGCATGTAGTGATTGATAGGACATAGCGTAACGGCTTTAAACTGAAAGAAGGTAGATGTAAGGAAGTTCTTCATTGTGAGAGTAGTGAGGCACTGGAACAAGTTGCCCAGAAAGGTTGTGGATGCCCTATCCCTGGCAGAGCTCAAGTCCAGGTTGGGTGGGCCTTTGAACAACCTAATCTTATGGAAAGTGTCCCTGCCCATGCCAGAGGTGTTGGAACTAGATTATCTTTAAGGTGCTTTCCGAACCGTTCTATAATTCTATGAAAGTGTATCCAGATAGATAGAGAAGTCTGTAAGCCTCAAGTTATTTCAACATTAACCAGTGATTACACTGAGTGTAGCATCTTTGAACTGTGAAATTAACCTTCTCCCAGGGGAAAGCCTCCTATATTAGACTTTTCAACTGAAAACACTGATGGTGCATTAAGTACAGATCCTTCCTTATAATTAAAATATTAAGTATGGGAATTACTTTATGTAGAATACCACTAAGAAGCAGTAACTTATGTTAGCCAATGATAAAAGTAAAATTAAGTTCAGATGCTCAGGAAAATAAGAACTGCTTGTCCTCATGGGAAACAAACAAACCTCTCAGAGTCCTGGAATGTGACAGGGTAACCGAACAGGTTCCTTACAACAGGTATTTCCATTTATATTTGTGCAGCATACTAGAGTTTTGATGCTTGGTGGCCTGAAAAGAAAGTTTCTGTCCATATGCTATTAGAAAGCATGTAAATATGCAAACATCACTGTATTAAGTAAAACTGTATTAATTCTGGATAAGCAGTGTGATAAGGAGGAGTTAGCAGACCTGCTTTTATAAACATTTCTGTTCTTTTTCTCCTGTATTGCATTATGATATACAAACAAACACAGAAATTATATATATTTACTGCCTAAATAACACGGGAACCACAGTATTATATTCCAGGAATCACAACATTATATTATCTATACCTACAAATCATCTGTAAGCAGTACAAACCATTTTGCATCCCAGGATTTTTTATCTGCTTCAATACAGCAAAATAGCTTTGAATTTAACAGTCTTCAGTCAAATTAATCAGATGAATTGCACAGCTTTGCATGTTTTTCTGTTACATCATATTGTATCAACCTGATAGTGGTAGTGATGCAGAACATACTAGACCTGTAAAGAAACCTTTCTTCTGTGTCCAACAGACTGAATTCAGTGTTAACTTTTCAAAGCACAGCGAATGAAAGTGCAGAAAATGGCAAATTCTCTGCTGTGTTTGTGAACTAAGAAAGATCATGGGTGGCTGATCACACAAAATGGTCTAGCAAATCATAAGTTATAAGCTATTTGCAATATATATCAAATATCTGTAAAGAAACTGCAACAAAACTGAAAAAGCTCCTTTTCTAGTGCTATTTTCTCTCTGTCTTAAAACACAAATAGTTTCACTATTTTTTAAAACATCCTAACATTTTGACATCATCATTGTTCAGAAATTACAGGCTTGGTAAATTATTTTGGCATAGCATCGAATTTTGTTTTTATAAACAACTTCACATTCATATAAAGAGAGTAGAGCAGAATGGTCAAAAGGGACTCTTAATGGACAGTGATTCCAAAGAATAAAAAAAAAAAACAAAAAAACAGAGCTGATTTGTAAAGGAAGATAATATTCTAGGGCTAACCAAATCCACCAGCCATTTAAGAAACAGTAAAGCCCCACTTAAATATGCATTCTGTTTACTTTTCTGTTTTTCAAAGAAGAGTTGGTATTTATAAACTATGGATGCTGCACATGGAAGCATATTGACTTTCGTTTAATTCTGTTGTGGGTTTGTTTTTTTTTTTTAAATGACAAACTTTCATTAGTTGTACTGCATCTAGAACCTCACTCATCTCTCTGCCTGAAACATTTGCTGAGGATCTGTGTATGCATCTGCTAGAGTGAGCCAGAAATAAAGAAGAGGAGCCTTATTTGTCTCTTGCAAAACTCCTTTTCCATTCTGGCTGTATTTAAAAAGTAGCAGCTGAATTAATGGAATAATTAAGTGCTAATTAGTCTAAACCATATGGTAAATTGTCCTCAATATGTGATAAAAATTAAAATAATTTAATAAACATAAACCACTAATTACAAAAAGCCAGATGAAAGAGGTAGTAAAAACTTATTTGCTTGATTAACATTTTATAATGAGAAGTTATCATTAGTCCTATCATAAAATGTAGTTAAAATGCAGACAATTATTTTTCTGTTTGTTACCCTTAATGTTCATTCTGCATTGGGGGTTCTTTGTTACTATACAGTCACTTTAAACAAATAATTAAAGGAATAATTGTTATGAAAGATAATATTACATTAAGAGAGGTACCAGGGTAATTATTTCTGCCATTTTGCTATAACGATATAAACGCTGGTAAGTTGAGCAACAACAACATCTTGGCTGATATTAATACTGCAAATTTAAGTATAAGAAATCTGAATTATACATGTACAGAACATTTATATTAATGGATGAAATAATAATATACCCACAGCCATAGAAAATGTACATAGAGCACAATTTGGTAAACTACTTTCAGAATCAATTTGATCAATGACATTATGCTTTTTTGAAACAGTCTCACAGAATCAGGCTGCATCAGGCTCTCAACAGCTGCAGTACAGTTGCAATTTAAACTAAAAATGCATGCAAAGCAGAAGCAACAACATTTACATTTGATATTCTGTCAAGTAGCAGCAAGCAAGGCCTTGCTTAGTACAGTAAGGAAGAAAGAATGAACAAAAAGTGACCAATTTTTCTTTTGCTCACCAGAACATTTTTTGAAATTTAATGTTTGCAATAGGATTCTTGCACTGGTATTCTGCATACCCAGATCAGATGCCATCATTTATGGCAGCAAATGCTGGGAAAAAAAAAAAAATGCTGCACACTGTTTATCAATTAACACATCCCATGAATTAAGACTGTGAAGGAAACAAGATGAGGAACAGGGTGGCAAAGCAAAAATAGGAAAAATATAAAGCTGTTGTCAGAATTAATGACATTGCCAGGATTATGTATTATGAGATTTTAAAGTCCTGGAGTAAGCCTTACAGGAGAAAATTTGATGAAGTCTTGAATTGATGAACCCTAATGAAAGGGTATTGGAAATCCTAAATACAATGTTTTATTTCATTAAAAACACCACCAAAAAACCCAACCACACAGGTAGGGGGTGGGGGGAACTATGAAATCTGCTGATTTGGTTCTTGGTTTGCTGATTTATGTGCCTGAGAAATACAAAGAACAATCATGGAAGACCTAGGAAGGGGAGTATGAAGCAGTCATTCCTCTTTCCACACAGCAAATTAAAACCCCTCAAAGCAAAGGGGAAGCATAGAAATAAAAGACATGCAAAAGTTCCACATTATCTTCAATATGCCTATATACTTTTAAGGAAAACTATGTCCAGCCCATGCTTTCACAGAACATATGCTTTCTTCTGTCCACTTTCCATCCGTAGAAGTTCTACACAAAGGCCAGTCCACAGTTATTTTATTTAGGCATGTCTGTGGCATGAAAGCAAATCATCTAGATGTGTTGGTAGGGTAAGTACTAGTCTTAAGGCAGCCTTAGACCTTGTAAAGCAGAGCAAACAAAGCCTTTGTCCTCAAGGTTAAACAATTGCTCTGTCCTAAAGTTACAGCCTAATTCTTCATGTCCAACTCCTATTGTTCAGCACTAACTGAAGGAGCTTCATGCTAATGTCACAGTAACATTGTACACACTAAATGCATACACCATGAATTACGTTCAACAAAGTAATACTTTGTGCTTCAGACCTCTGATCATTTTTTGTGGCCCTCCTCTGGACCTGTTCCATTAGGTCCGTGTCCTTCCTGTGTTGAGGGCTCCAGAGCTAGACGCAGCACTCCAGGTGAGGTCTCACCAGAGCAAAGTGGCAGAATCCCCTTTCTCAGTCTGCTGGCCACGCTTCTTTTGATGCAGCCCAGGATGTGATTGGTCTTCTGGGCTGCAAGTGCCCATTGTTGGCCCATGTCCAGCTTCTAAGCCACCAGAACCCCAAGTCCTTTTTCCACAGTGCTGCTTTCTATCACCTCATCCCCCAGCCTGTATTGATAATGAGCACTGTTCTGACTCAGGTGCAGAACCCTGCACTTGGTCCTGTTGAACCTTATGAGGTTCACCTGGGGCCACTTCTCCAGCTTGTCCAGGTCCCTCTGGATGACATCCTGTCCCTCTGGTATATTGACTGCACCAGTCAGCTTGGTGTCATCTGCAAACCTGCTGATGGTGCACTCAATCCTACTCTTTATATCATTGGTGAAAATATTAAACAGTACTGGTCCCCCTGAGGGATGCCACTTGTCACGCATCTCCATTTGGACTTTAAGCTACCCTCTGGATGCAACCATCCAGCCAATTCCTTATCCACTGAACAGTAGGCAAAGGCCAAACATAGTATTTCCTTCATTTTACTGAAGCAGGGAAGGGACTATTTTCCAAATTTTGTCTTTTTTAAAATGGAAAATTCACAATAAAATCTTTGTGCTGACTTTAAGGATCAATTCTTCCACAGTCTGTTACCCTTTTATACATAGACTGCTTTCATTAGGAAAATTGTCCTAGAACAACTCGCCACAGTTCTGAGCTAAATTGAAAAAAAAAACCCAACCAAAGAAAAACAGCACATAAAAACAAAACAAAAACAAACAAACAAAAGCCCCAAGCTAATAAAAATACCCAAACAAAAAATTCCACTGGAACATACATAGGAGTTTACCCTGGGTATAGTTCTTAGGCAGCACACTCTTACAGAAATACAATGTAACTAGAGCTTCTTTAATATGATAATTTCATACTTTGTTCTTTGAAGGCAGACCAAATACATGTTGCATTTGTCAGCAGTTTCATAGAACATGACAGAGAAAAGTTCTACCAATTTGATATGGCTGTGAGGTGTTACAGTTCTTTTAGTGCTTTAATCAGTAAAACAATGCATGGTTTAAGGAGTGAAAGAAGTATATACTTTTGCACTGAAACATGTACCACTATGACCAAACCATCTTATATACTGAAGACTGTATAAGCCAATTTATGTAGTCGCATCCAGGCTACAAATGCCCTTAGCTAAGTTGGAGGAACTATGAATGCTTTATAAATGATGGCTTTGCAGAGCAGATTACTGCTATTTGTGCATTTTTTGCATTAAACCTTAAATGCTCAGATATTCGGTGCACAATTACTTTCCCATATACAGACAGCTTAAGACATACTTTCTTCCAGCCTATGATGAAAGAAATAACACAGGACAGTTGATAAGGTGATGTAGATTAATATGCTCATCTCATCTATCTCATAAGCTAATCATGTTCAGCTTATATATTTATTTTTAAATTATCTGAGGATGCTCCAGATTTGAGTAGACCACCGACGGGGAGAGACATCTCTAATATGAAATATTTTGGTGCACCAAATTATCACTGAAAATTTTAAGGGACAGCATTTAATGGGTATTCTATTATCTTTCCTCTCATGTGAACTCTTGAAACTCCAAGTACCTTCACAATTACTAAAAAGTATTATATTTCCTTAGCATGGAGTGTTATTTTTTTTTCCCCCAAAAAACAGTACATACGGATCTTAGATGCAAAATTCCCAATTACATTAATGGGAGTAATTTGTCAAAACCCCGAATTTGTTGCTTTTTTTTTAAAAAAAATTATATTTCAGAGATGGTTTTAAGTGTAATTTTCTAAAGTGTAATTTTCTAGAAAGTACATAATGTACATTGCATTTTATTATTCAGCCTGTCTGAGGCTCATTCAGAACTTATCTTTCCTCTTTGCAAATTTTTGTCTAGATAAAAGAAAATCTGCAGAAAGAATGACAATTAGAAAGTGTAAACACAAGAGAATCAACATCAATTACCTTCTTACAATCCATGGATGTAAGCAATATTTAGTCTGTGTTAGGACATAATTATGGGTAAGATTGTAGGATACCTACCAGCATTGATTAAAAGTAATATACTGAGAAATTTCTAGGTATAATACTTTGTTTCTACCATTCATCTTACAAAGGCAGATGAGGTGGTGTTGCAAGGAAAAGAGAAGTTCATGATATGAATATTAACCAGTTGCACTTGCCCTTTTGTATAGTGTTCAACAATACATTTGATGAATGCATTCATTTGAACCAGAGATGTGATGAAAGGTTATACCACATTACACACCATATGACATTTTGGAAACTAGAAAGTAAAATTAAGTGGGTTTTTTGTTGTGGGTTTTTTTTTGGGGGGGGGGGGAAGGTGTTTGGGTTTTGTTTTTGGTTTTTTGGGTTTTTTTGTTTTGTTGTTGTTGTTTTTTTCTATTGAATTCAAGATTAGCTCAGTATTTTATTGTTGAATTTCAACTAACCCTTCAAAATTAATCATGAAGTAAAGATATATACACTACAGATACACCAACAATTACAGTCTCTCCACTGTGAAGTAGGCAGTTTGTTGTAAAGCTTTTACTTATTTTCTCTTGGAGTTCACAATGGAATCAAGTAGCTTTAAAAAGGAAAATAAAATAAAAAGAGTATGCAGAGACATGAAATAATACAGCTAAAATAGGGGTTGTTTTTAATAATAAATTGCGAATAATGTCTTGCAAACATTTCCTTGTACCAAACTAAAGTCTTTCATTGCATTCTATAAGTAGATACCAGGAAGTTGCCATTTAAAGGAGCAGGCATGTATCCAAATTATAATCTCTGTCCTCTAGCAATTGTTTATAATAAACCCTCAAGGGAAAAGAATTTAAATTATTAAGTTATATAGAGTACTTGAAGACTCGGTGATGTTTTTTGAAAGGTTTGCCCCACTTACAGGAGAAATTAAGGAATACAGAAATAAATGGGAGACCTTTATATGGATGTGATGGTTAATGCAATGTTCTCTCAGACATTTAAAAACTAAACAAACCAAACAAACACACAAAAAATTAACCCCCTAAAAACAAACAAACAAACAAACCAAAACAAAACCCACAAGAAACATCAAACCACAAACTAGCAATTGCAATGGGAATGGTCTTTCACCATTTTTAGGATCAACTTATTGTAATATAGTACTTACTATTAATTTTAACATAATATTTTATCCAGTAGGACTGTTACATCAAATGATGTAACATCAAAGTTGAATAAATTCTATTAAGATAATACAATATTAATTCTGTATTGCTTGCACTGATATATGAGTATAATCCTCAGGTAAGAGTAATAAAAACTGAAAGAATGAAAGCTTGTGCTGATGCCTCGGGAGAGTGATAGACCTTACTTCTCCTTAGAAATTACTCTTGAATTACAGGCTGTTTATTCCAGGTTACATACTCAGAGTTATAGGATATACCTTAAACAAATGACTGATGATTTTTGTTTGGTTTGTTTTCATGGGAAGAGGGGACATAGAAGGAATAAGCCTCTTAGAATTTTCTTATTTCAAATTAATATTTTGTTACTATGCATTGGAGTAGGGGAATTCAATTGTAAAAAGTTATTTGATAGAATTAATAATGAACACTAAGCAGATGTTATTAATATCATGCAATGATAAATATTTTTGCTATTATACTTAGGTCATATAAATGTACTGTTCATACATTACATGTTCATTTACATGAACAGTATAAATGTAGCATAGTTAAAACACTTTGAAGTTTTAATTTAAAATGCTGAAGATTAAATGAAGTTTTAATTTGTTTAAAAATGCTAAAGAGCTAAAAAGACATGTCAAGTGAAATGATCTCTTGCTTATCTCTGGAATCACTTTTAACAAGGTCAAATAGTAACATTTTTTTATTATCAGAGTTTGAAGATCTTTGGTTTGACTTTTATGTTTTAGGCTTTAGCCATCCATGTGTTTAAAATCATTTAATCATAGTCATACCAAAGCATAACAATCAATATAGACATAATTAAGATATCTTTTGATAAGCTGTCATTAGACTCCATTTTCTTTATATGTCATGCCTGAGCAGAGCTACCAAAACCTTTAATGTTTTCAATTGGTATCTTTATGTTTAGCCTCTTATCTGAAAAGCAAATAAAACTTTTGGTTTGCAGTTGCTTTTTTTGCAGGCTGTTTTCTTTTGGTTTGTTGCTGTTGTATTTGTTTTGTTGTTGTTTTTATTGCTGCTGCTGCTGCTGCTGTACGGTTTATTTATTTATGGAAAATAAATCTGAAACTGAAAGGCATCACATTCCCTTAGCTCTTGGTTGAAGAGATCTGAGTATATTGCTGGATGTGGTGTTCTTGCCTGGGATTTACCATGGAATCAGTCATAAGAAACAAACAGAATGCCCTGAGCTGTGCTACTTGATCCCACCAGCAAAGAGGAAAAGTGAAATAAGATATCATGAAAACTATTTTGTCTATGTAGAGACACCCTACTCAGATCTGAAGGCATTTTAACTTAGGCATAGACTACTTTAGAAATGAACATCCACGAGGTAAGAGAACAGAAGTCCATGAGACTTTCTTAACAATATTTTACTTTATAAACGATGGAGATAAAGTCACAGAGTTTTTCAAAAATCTCAAAAGGAAAGGCTGCCGATGAAAACTAAATCAAATATACTTAAACATAATATACTTAAACGCATATCTATGTTTCTTGCCATGGCTCTTTTGCAAAGCTTTCAAAAGGAAACAAAATTAAATTCAGCACGAAAATAAATGCTGCAGAAATAGCTTACATATTGTGATAGCAAATACTTCTACTGTAAGATAAGGAAAGTCACGGTTCACATGAAGAATAGATGGGATTTTTAACTTGATATTTTGGTAAAATGAGATCAGGACAGTTGATACTTTAAAAATAAACAACAACAATAATAAAAACCACAACAAAAAAAGTATAGTAACATTTAATCAAATATGGTTTTATCCAAAAAATACCAGATTTGTGCTCCCACTACAACATCACATTCTCAGTGAATTTATCACAGTTCAGAATTGCTGCTGAAAAACTAATTAGGACAAATTAAGCAAAGAAGAAGAAGAAGTTAAAACTAGTGAAATATTTTTCTCATGTTATAAAGAGATTTTTTTTTTCTTAACTTGGTTTTTCTATGACACAAAGTATGAGACTGAAAGTCTTAAGGATGTTTTAAAACATAAATATTGTAAAGAGACATGAATGCAAGACCTAAAATTTAGTCAGTCTATCTGGAGCTGATTTAAAATAATTCTAGGTGTACTCAAATACCGTACTTTAATTTTATACACAAGCCTAATGTCATTAAATTTTCTTAGAAAACATTATTGCTATACATCAATGACACATTTACTTGGTTGGGATCATATTATTGCACAGATGCACATTATACTGGTGTTCATAACAAATGTTTAAAGTCCATAATTATTTTAATATAATCCCAGAATTTAAATAGCTAATTAGAATCATAAGGGTGAAAAATTACCTATAAACTAAGTGGATCATTACTTAGTTTAAAACAATGAGGCTGGGGTATAGCTCTGGTTTTCTGCACACCAATAAACCTATTATACCCTATGTTCATTATTTAATAATATTTGTATATTTATTTTTGCATACTATTTTTTCAAATTATAAGCTCTGTCTATGCTACAGGATATGAATTTCATTTTAAAGAACCAAGATAATAGAGGTTAATAAAGTTAATAAAAGTCTACATCTTCTAGGTAATGAAATGGGTATTAAATCCTGGGGGAAAATGACTGATAAAAAGTAATAAACTAAAAAAGAAAAATCATAAACTACAAGAAAATAATAAAGTAAAACATTTGGCTGATTAAATAACATTAAAAGATTTAATTACATACAGAGTAGTCTTGAGGATCTGAAGTGACAGCAAAGAAGGTATGGAAAAGAACTGTACCTCCATGTACCACAACTTTATATTTTTTATTGACAAGCAGACATGTGAAACTAGAAAGGCAGTATTAATCAAAAGGCAGATAATATATGTGGATCTTGTCATCCCATAAAATAGGAGAGGGAGATTAATCTTTTCAACAGTGATTATTTTCAGTAACAAAAATATGAATGAATTGTTGGAAGGACTATAGAAGAAATTTTACAGAGACCTTTTACAGGCAACTTTCCCAAATCTTTTACAATGTTTTGAGCATGTAGTAAGAGGTAGCAAAAATAACATGTTTAATTGCTATCACCTTATTAATACAAAATTATTGTAATGGGACTTAAATCAGCCGTGCCTTTTGAATGCTATTGCCCACAGGAAAAAGCAGATTAGAATGCAGAATGTACTTCCTCTCCCTGAGAAAAGAAAAATAGAATTAAAAAAGTTACATAAGACTTCCTGATTATAATTAGAAAAATTATTAAGGGGAGGGGGAAAAAAAAAATTAAAAAAAGTTTTAAATTAAATTATGGGAAGAGCACATAGGATATAGATACTTCAGAAGGAAGAAAATTCTTTTGATAACTTAGAGCAGAGAACAGCATTGACAAGCTTAGGAAAAGCTCTGTTCCTAGTCCTCAGAATTCTCTACTGCATCTTACTGCAACGGATTTTTTCACCCTCCTTCTCTCTAGGACAGAGGATTTAGAGGATCAAATTTACCAGATCCTGCAGGCAGACTTTCTAAATAAACATTGTGAACTATAAAACTCAGGAGACCAGACCACACAAACAAAGCCCAGGCTATTTTTGCATCCTGAAGTATCACTTCCTGTGCGTTTCTTTCTTGGCTATAATACCCTAAATGAAAATAAAAATCACTGAACACTCAGCCCATCTGTATTTTACAGGTTTTCCATTATGACACAGAATGTGGTAGTAATCGAGGGAGAATATTTTATAATCTTTGGGCAAAAACCTAAATGTTGGACATCTATTCTATGCTTTGTGCTTATACATTCAATTTTCTCTTTAATAAACTGGGAAAGCATGCTGATGGCACTCTGTTTTTCTATTGCTTTGTTTCATTCAAAGTTATTACTGACTAAACTCATCTCACCTGGATCTAACTATAATCTAACCTAAACACCTCTAAACTGACCTAACCCTGAGGCCTAAATTCATGAGAATCAGAGCTGATCTGCCCAACATAACAGCAAACAACAGTAAGAAGGGAGGGGGAGAGAGGAAAAAAAAAAAATAGAAAGAGGTAGGTCTTTTTAAAAAATTGAAGGAATTCAAAAGAAATATGTATGTCTGAAGAAATAAGACAGAGACGAATGATTGCTGAATCAGATATTTATCTGAATCAGATATGCAGCAGTCACTCTTGCAAAACAAGACAGAATCAGGAGAAGGCTGGAAACAGTCTGAATCAGTATGGCAAGATCAGTTGTTAGAAGATGTCCATGAAAGATGTTAAAAATAAGCATGTCCCCTTTGTTGTACCCACCTGCTCAGTTGGAGAAAAACTCTTTCCTGACTGAAGCTTCTGCCCAGGCCATGGTAGAGGCCCAAGTCTAGGCTAAGACCCAGGCCAAGGCTGAATTTCCTCAGTTCTTCTCAGTTTTACCTAGATACCCCAGCCATGGGTCCTCTTATCTCCACCCAGTCTGCTGAGCCACTGCTTGCTCTTAGTTAGGCAGTACAACCCTGACTAATGAATGTAATCTTCTTAACTCCCTAAGATAAAAAATTGGACCTAAGTAAAAAGTGTCCAGGTGTCAGTGACTAAATTGGCAATCCTCAGATTGCCCCTTGAAACTAATTCCAAATAACTCCCTACCCACGACATCGTTCTCAATGAGGCACTCTGGTTAATGTTATTCTCTGCTATAGCATGTCAATTACTTGGCTTGTAGAGGAGCATTGCACGTGCATGTGGTAGATACACAGAGGTGGCATCATCCAGAACATACATCTGAACGTCCAGGCTAAATTCCATGTTTCTTATCTTCTGACGGAGAATTAGAAACCAACAGTCAGCATCCTGGCTGGCTGCCAACTGGCTGGTTATACCTGGAAATCTCAGAGCATAATTTTTTATTTTTTTTTTTACTGAAAGATATCACATAAACATTGTTCTCTGTCCGAGCTGTGCAAATTACAAGAAAATTCATTATGATACTAGAAATATCTCCTAGGGATTTCAGGTGGGAATCTAGGTATTAACAAATTGCTTACAATACTCCCCAGTGGAAAGCCTCTTACAATCTTTTCCAGTGTTTTGACAAATGAAGAACCAAGTATTAGCTGGTATTATATGAAGTTCACATTCTATTCAGACAAAGCCTAATGTTTTTTCAGTGTAACCATGTAAATGCAAGACTTGGCAGTTTGACAAGGGAAGGGGACTATTTTTCAGAGTGCTTTGTAGTATTCTGTCTCTGTTCAAGACAATTAAATACTTCCGGGTTTTGACTATTTCACAGATAAATGATGCGGTCAAACATTTGATCTTTGTGGACTTTACTATGGCCATGATAATGAACATTATTATAATCATAGTTTGAGCCATAATTATCATAAATGCAAACTGCTGCAAGTATATATAAGCAGATATACCACAGTAATACTAGAGCTGTTCCAACTAAACTGTAATGAAATTAGAAAACTGTTGAAATGGAAGCTTTTCATTAATACAGCATATGATAAATTAGAAAGTCTGCTGAAGAATAGCCTATTCTTTCCTACAGATCAAGTTAAACACACAAAAATACATTTCTACAGAGGAAGAAATTGCTTCATATTTAAGGGATATAACAAGCAAAGTGGGGAAATTAGCAATATCCACAGCACTCTAAGTTTTAATTAGTGTCAAAACATGGAAATTTCACATATCATCAGACTGCTCTGACATTAGCCAAGGAAACACTTCAGTCCAGACTCAGAAGTTCATTAACTATATACTTAAAGCATATTTTACTAAGATTTTCTGCACAGTTTTAACAAAATATTGTAATATTGCAAATGGAAAAATAGTAGTTTCAATTGCCAGTGAAAAAGCCAGTTTCTTAAAGGCAACACTATTATCTTCTAAGGGAAGACTGGATGCAAGCTCTCACACATTGCAGCACTGAAAATTTCTATCAATAATACCAATGCCCCTAGTTATTTCCACCACCAAAGAAGTATATGAATTCCATAAAACTATAGTATAAGAATTAAATCAGCTATCCAGCCTGTTCTATCTGAAGTAGCATGAGATATAGCTATTTAGTTGTTAAAAGTATCTGTGCTCATATATATTCTCTTCTAAGTAATCTAACATACACTCAAATCTATAGAATCCCAGAACACAGGCAATGCTGTCAGTGGAGGACAATAATGATCTATTTGAGTATCCTGTCATTGTATATATCTACATATATATATGCATATACATATATATATATACATTTGTATATATATGGATATACAAAGTTCTTTTTTGAATGCAACATAAGTAAACACAGAAAGTTGGAGTGCAAGTTAAAGGACAGTGCAAAGATAGGAAATAGCAATATTTTACTATGCAAAATGATTTCAAAAGGTTTTGAACAACCTGTCAGTTAAAAGGCACTACAAATACTTGTTCTTAAAACACAAAGAATGTCTCATTTTAAGTCATCACACATTTACTATCAACCTATTAAAGCAGTGGATTAAGGAATATTTTTTTCTCTTTCACTACCATGACATTTAGATTTTCTAAATACATTTAATAAATATTTTTTAATATTTTGTCACTTCTTGCCTGTCACCCTTGAAAACTGTGTGTAGGGGAAAAACACTGTCAGAATGGGGAATTTGTAAGCCCATCATTGTGTGTGCTCTTACCTTGAAGGTGAAGTCTGTGCACATGTGAACTTGACCTTTAATACTGATACTGCTAGGGATATGTAGGAAGGGTAAAGTTAAGTTGGGATTAAAAAATTTAAATTAAGAAGATGTTTGCATGACATAAGCAAGCCTAACATGGAACTGGAAAAAGTTACTAAGTATAAAATCTATCATGTTTGTGTCATGTTTTCAGATTAATACAATGTTAAGACAGAAAGTTTATTTAGAATAAGCTATCCTAAGGAAGGTGATCAATGACTTGAACTTTTATTCT
>JANIJG010004449.1:0-68411 GCA_024611175.1 Megaceryle torquata | reverse complement strand
CATGAAGGGCAAGTCCTGTTTAACCAACCTGATCTCCTTCTACGACCAGGTGACCTGCCTAGTGGATGAGGGAAGAGCGGTGGATGTTGTCTGCCTGGACTTCTGTAAGGCATTTGACACTGATTCCCACAGCATTCTGTTGGAGAAGCTGTAGGCTCATGTCTTGGACAGGTGGACTCTTTGCTGGGTTAGAAACTGACTGGATGGCTGGGCTGAGAGAGTGGTGGTAAATGGCATTAAGTCCAGTTGGCGACCACTCACAAGCGGTGTCCCTCGGGGCTCAGTTTTGGGACTAATCTTGTTTAATATCTTTATCGATGACCTGGATGAGGGGAGTTCCCCACTGGCTTGTCAGCCATATCTATGGAGACCCCTGCACATTCTTGCTGCTCTCACATAAAGGGCAATTCCCTCCCCAACCATTTCCAGTTTCAAATTGTCTTTACCAGGTTGGCCAGCCTGGCAGCAAAGATGATTTTGCCTGCCTATTCAACTGGGTTTCGATCTTTTTCTCAACAATCTGATCTTCACAAAGGACCCATGGTCATAAAAAAACAATCCCTGTCATTGACACCAACTGCACAAACAGCTGTTGATCCACAAGATCCATTAACTCCTTGTCAGCAGGATCAAGGACAAAACTATTTGGGCTCCCATGCCCTTGCCGTGTAGTCATGCTCAATACACTCCAGTTCTCCCCTGGTAGCAGCATCGGTGTCCACCTGGAAAAGTGGCAAGGGTTAAAAATCTAAGGGCTGGAGAAACCACATCGGTGTTTCCACAGTGTCCCGGATCTAAACCTCCAGCAAGCAGCAAACTGCCCTAGACAGCAGTTCAGGTTGGTAGATGGGGGGCCTTGCAGCAATACTAACATCCAGCACCATCTTCTGATAAAAAGTTTCCTTTGGTTCCTGCAGCAAACGGGATTTGAGCATCTTAGAATCTCACCAGTACAAACTGTTCCAGATGCCCTCTGTGACAGGATGGGTGTCAGTCCCTGACAGATTGTCCTGAGAAATACTATCTGGGAACATGCAGGGATAATGTGAGACACTGCAGCCATTCACCCAGGATCAAAGACCTTCAGCTGAATATCCTTCCCTTTCCTTTTCATTCCTCTCAGCTCTAGCCCCAAGCCAAGCCACAGAAGCAGCAGCACAGGAGTAAAGAGAGAGAATGATTGTTACAGAATAGTTTTAAATATGCACCTTTTTTTACACATTTACTTAACAGAAATTGTTCATATCTCTATGTTGACATTCTTCAAACAGCTTTTGCTGTGCAGCTGATCAGCCTTTGAACACCACCCACTTGAAGTGCTGTGTTTTGAACTATCATTTTGAGACACCAAGTTATTTAAAAACTATTTTTTTTTTTTCCCCCGAGTTGGGTAGCTGCAATTCTTTCCACCATCTTCTGCACTGCTATGTGATGCCAAGGCACCTGCCTTCCTGCAAAAGTGTTGTGTTGCTGAAAAAACCCCAAAGTTTTAGAAAAATACATTGAGAAAAGCAAGCAGTCTGTATCCATGTCTGCACTTACTGAGGGTTCACCTTCTTCTTAGAAATCAGGCTGCAAGGGAGGAAGGAACTTGTTCTTCTGTGCCAAGTCATACTCTGACGGGAGCTGCTGAGAACCTTTTTTTAAAGGGCAAGGTCAGAGATGGAATTGTTAATCGTCAATGCATTGAAAATTAAATTGTTGTTTGAAAGGGTTAGTCTTAGCAAAAGTTTCTATTCAAGAAGTGTATGGGATAGAAAGTTCTAAAATTGTCAGGGTTTAATTTTGACTTTTTTACTAATAAAATGCAAGATTTGACCTTTATTATTATTTTTAATTGCAGAAATTATAATTAATGCTAGTACAGATGTAGTGAAATAGTAAAAATAAAACAAATCAATTGAAGGTGATCTAAATGGAATGATTCTGTGATTTTGGGGGGGAAAAGAGGATGAAGGGATTACAGTCCATGAGAATGGGTATATCACCCTTTTCTCCCTGTTTGGGATGCTATCTTTTCATACGGCTTAGAGCTATTTCCTGCCCAGTTCTGGGGCTCAGTATATATCCTGTCCCTGCCAGGGTGCTACTGTAGGCATTTTTAGCAGCAGCAGAGAGTTCTGGCAGTGGCTAATACACCCTCTTACAGTGAAAAAACCCAAACCAAATCAAACCAAACTCAAAGAACAACAGTAGTTTCAGGGAGTGAGCTTCCTCCTTTTATGTATAAGGTACCTATGAGGAAGTTGGGAAGCCTTCAGGTGACAGATTACTTACATCCTTACGAGATCACAGCAAAAACCTTGACTATCAAATTTCATGGCATTTTATTTTATCACATGAAATGACCAGTAATACCAGAAACAAGGACCCCTCTGTATATAGTTTTATTGTCGTGTTAGATACATTAGGACCAACTGCAAGCACTACAAGAAATAATAGCTTCCTCCAGTTAATATCTTTTCTTCTTGTTTCTTAACTAATTTATATGCATTATAAAAAGATTTTTTCTAATGTAGTAATTTAATATTAATCAGTTTCCACATACAGCTTCTTTAAAAAGTCTATTCTATAGTGATATTCAGTTGCTGTTTTTCAAAAAAAATATTTCACAGTAAGTGCAATACTAAAAAAACCCTGCAGTGAGTTCTAGCCCCCAGCAATGACCCTAAAAATCATCAAGTGCACTGTACTTGAAATGTTAACTTCTGTTCTGCCTCTAAAGTACTGGTACATTGATTTCTTCATCCATTTCAATATACTTGTATCGTTTAGGTTTTTCCTCGGTTTATCACTCCACACTGGACTGCCACTTTCTTCATCTCTCCTCTAGGTTTTTGGGTTTTCTTTTCTTACTTTTGGTTTCTACCTTCTGCATCTATAAGCAATCCCTATAATGTAAGACGAGAGTAACCATTTAGTCCCTGGAGAGTTAAAAATACTGAGAAAGATGCTGAAGGTTTAATATGGCAAAATGTGTATAATCACATTTCAGCATTTCACCTTTTCTGAATCATGTCATTTTTTCTTTGTCTTTTATTACAGTATCTTAAAGGTTATGCATAGTGTATTCCTTTAATTTGCTGCTACTCCTGTCTGAAAATGTGCTTCTGGAGGGAAAATTTGCTCTTATTTCACAAAAGCAGAACAAGTGCAAAACAGAAGTCGGTGAGAGGTGTTCATTCAGCTCTACATGGGGATTTGCATGATTTGACATGTGATAGTTCAGCAGAACTTTCTCTGCTGTCTGCGGCACTGTTGACAAACTATGACTTGCTTTCTGGGATGATGTACTTTCCTTTGGAAAACAAGTTGTTCCACAAAAAGCAAACAATACATGGAAGAGCTAACAACAGCTCTGTGCTGTACCATTCATTAGCTAACCATATAATTTGGAATAATCATTCAGGAAGAGTTGAAAGAACTGCTTTTTGTCACAAGAATGCAACTCAGACTTTTAAAAGGAATGCTCTGGAATCACCGTTTCCTTTGTGTACTGGTAAACCTAGTACTTCTGCACTGGATTTCATGGCAGTTTGAAACTGTACTGAGGAAAAGGCATCTCTTTGTGGCATTTGGGGAACCTTGGGGTTTTTAGTCTGTAAATAGTTCAGAGATGGTGTTCTCGTTTTCAGTGACTGATGATAACTTCCATGGTGATTGTAACTCAGCCAGCTACTGCAGACAGCAGCAGACAAGGAGCACTCGTATCATTCCTCGCTGTAACTCAGCTCTCACATGGGGACCACTGCCAACAGACTTCAAGAGAGGGTAACCTTGGGCAATCAGTACTTTGAAAAACAGTCATGGGTGAGCTCATTTGAAATCAGCTATGATCAGAAGAGAATGTGCAATCATAGTTTTTCATGCATTGCAGGTTTATGGTACTGAGCAGGCCCTGAGTCCTGTAAAACTAAGCCTCTGATAGGTGACAAGCATTCCTAGTAGTCTGAAAGGGTGTCTAGAAACTCATGTAATCATATCCATGTCCATACTAAGGACCTTTTGCATTTTTTCTGTTAGTACAAAATGGACTGAAAGCAGCTTAAAAGAATTACCTGCCACAGAGGAGTTCTTGATCCAAAGTAAGCATACCATGCTCCATGACCAAGACATTTTCCTAAGCTAAATCACTGCCACTTTAGCTTAGCCATTGCCTGAATGCAGCTTAAGCACAGGGGATGCAAGCTGTGCTTAGGAAGATTGAGCCTGGAAGCGCATGCCAAACTCATTTTTTGCAACAGGCTGTTACAGAGGTACTGGCTTAGCCTTCTCTAGCAGTATAAACCTAGGCCTGTGCTCGTCTCTGGCTGTCCTCATGGCCTCTGTCTGGAGGCAGCCCCTTTCTGAGCCTCCCTCTGAAGCCAACATGCCAGGCAGTGACGAAACCTGTGTGGGGGAAGGACTCAAATGTAAGTGCAGTTGATAAGGCCTAAGCACTCAAGGGAGAGGTCAGATTCCCTGATATTGAATAGCTCCATCAGTAAGACACTCAACTATCATGCGAGGGACCAGGTTCAAACTCTTCTTCCTTTGATTTGGAGCAGCGATTTGACCTCAAGTTACTGTTCCCAGGAGACCTGCCCCAGCTTCTATGCAAAAGGGCAGCTCTCCTTGTGTCTCTTACCAAAGCTCTTCCATCCTGTAGAAAATGCTCTGTCTGCACATTCAGTGACTATGCCTGCACACCTCTTACACACACATTTTGAGGCTTTCAAAAAAGCTTCAGGATGTAATATTTTGAAAAACAGCACACGTATTTTTGATTTGATTCCTATTATTCAAAAAATAGTGTTGGTTTGACTTTCTGTGCAATGCCAAGGCAGTACTCCCACTATCCAGCCAGACTAAAACTAAAAGTTGCAGAGAATGACCTGAAGCATGGGAAACACACAGGAAGACAAAAATTCAAAGAAAAAATATAATATATATATGAGCCATTAAAACTCAAGTAGAGGCTTAATTTCAACTCAAATTTAACTTTAAAGTTTCTTCAGTCTCATTGTCATGACAGCACATATGTCAGCACATGTTTTGACAGCAAACCCCAACCTAGAAAGCTTGCATGTGCAGACAGTCCAGGTATTAAGAGGAACAGGCTTTTCTTTTCCTCCTCCCATACATGTATGACAGCAGGTGTCATGTGGAAGGAGAAGTGGTGTCCATATGTCCTCTCTTTTATCTCTTCCTACTTAGTTGTTCACAGAAACTACTTCTTACTGAAAAATGTTTCTGTTAACTGTTCTTCAAAAACTGCTAAAGACCCCTAGTATAAGGACTTGGGTATTATTTTGTCTCATGAGAAGGGGCTGACTTACCTGACTAATGCAAAACCCCTAAGACATCTGTGATTTTTGGATAAAAAGGCAGTTCCCTGCAACTTAGACCTGGTTAGACCTGTCCCCCCTTCTTGGCCCCTGCTGTTGACTCACTCTATACTGCTGACATCTGCACATCTCATTTCTTCTGTACATCACTCATCCATAGAGGTCACTGGGTCTCACCTTAGGGTTCTGCATGTCATGAGGTGACAGGTCTCAGAAAGACGAGCAAGTCTAGCCACCACCTCGTGAATCACTCCTGACAGGTGATTTCCACTTTAGCTGATTGAATAAAGAGAATGCTTGCAGTAGCATATAATTGGCTTGGCAATAAATACTAATTGATTGCTCATTTTTATCAAATGCCTTCTGTACACCCCTACTCTCTTCCTTTTCCCGAGCACTGGGAACCTTGGATAAATAAAAAAATTAGCATCTAGTACAATTTTAAAATCTTAGGGTTGCAAGGGGACTATAGGTACTTTCATTTTCGAATCATGTAACATCTCCATTCCTGTTTCTCCCTAATTCTTATCACTCGGACTATGCTGTGCAACTTCTTGCCTGGTCCTTTCTTTTGCCTCCTTACACTTTTACAGTTTCTAGCTGTTTTAAATTGCATGTTATAAAAAAGCCCACCTCCCAGAATTCAATGTGCTGGTGAATAGGGCATCCTTAGATTCTCTCCACAAACTTGTCTACCACAAAGCTTTTGGGGTCTGAGGTTGTACTGCGATACACTGGAACAAAACTGGCGTGGCACTGCACAGTGAAGTACAGGATCCTTTACGTTTTGCTTGTTATTAACATAGATTGCATTGCAGATACTATTCAGACCCAGCACTACTTTTTTTCTGTTGTAATTTCCATTATTTAAATAGCTGCATTTAGACTGCAGATTGCTTTAGACAAGAAGAAAAAATATTTTAGTAAAATGTAAATACTCATTAAATACATGGTGATATAACCTCAGCAAACAGTTCTTGCCACACACCATGTGTCTGTCCATCCCATCTGCCTCTGTGTTTGAAATCATTGGCTCATTCTAGCCAAGAGGAGTGAAAAGTCTCAAAGACATTTATGTTTCTCTAAGTTTAGCGTAGATCACAGATGTCTTCTCTGACCATGCTCCAATGCTGTTACTCAGGACCATATGCATGGGAGAGAAATCCTAGGAAGGAATCATTTTTAGGCAAAGATTCACTTGGAGCTTGCAGTCAGGCATGAGAGGCGTTTGTAGGATACCAGGCTGCTTAGGTCTCTGGCAGGCAAGTACGGCAAATTAAAATGGGAGGATTGAAGCTGTTGCTGCCTCTGGCTGTCCATCCTGGCCAAGGCAGGAATGATCGAAACTCTGATGAAACAGTTTGAACCACCATGGTTTTCAGCACGGTCTTTTAAGGTAAGCTAGCACTGGCTGCTGTTCTGTGGTACCTGTAGCCTGTGTGAATGCGAGTTTACTTGTTTAACTTCTAATTTTGCTGCGGTGCCTTCAAAACCCCGCACAGTTCAGGTTTAAACCAGCCCTGAAGTGCTCGGGGTAGCATCACACACCGACTCTCGCCACCCTCCCGCCGGGGAGGAGGTGTTTTCTGCGTCATGCTGTAGCCCACCAAGCGGGGCACCAGCTCCAAGTGCCGCAGTTCAGCTCGGGCCGAGTGGCTCCAGCTCCCGGTGGGGCACTGGGACGCCTTTCCCCTCATCCCCACGGCAGGCACGAGGGAATCAGTCCGAGGTACGTGAGAGGACACACGTCCCGGGGGATGACACGCCCAGGCCTTCCCTCTGAGCCTCCAGGCCCGCCCGCCCGTCCCGTCCGGGGACAGCGGGGGAAGGGCGCCCGCCGGGCAGGCCCCAAACACCTCGGCCAACAGCCGGCGCGTGCCCGAGGCGGGCGGGCGGTCGATCGGGCGGTCGGCGCGAAGGTGGGGGCGCGCGCGCGCGCGTTGCCAGGAGACCCGGGGCGCGCGGGGGGGGGTTTACGTCGTGACGTTAATTCTATATGAGCGCGAGCGGCGGGAGCTCGGGTCTTTTTACCGCCAGTCGCGCGGCGCCTCCTCCTCGCTCCTGAGTCACCGCCAGTCCCGGCCCGCGCAGGTACCGGGTGGGGCGCCGCCGCCGGCGGCTGCCGCGACTTGGGGGGGCAACGAGAAGGGGGGGGAGGGTCTTGGTCCCCGCTCCCGCGTCGGGAGGCCGCGGGCGCTGGCCTGGCCTAACGGGGCCCCTCGGCCTCCGGGGCGCGGGGGGCCGGTAGTGCTCGCGCTGCCCTGAGCCTCTCTTCTCTCCGTCGCGGCCCGCGGGGCGGTGGCGCGGGCGCTAGTAGCGCCGCGGCTCGCCCGGCCCCTTGGCGGGGAGCGCTACTCGCTGCACCCTCCCCCCTCCTGCGCGTCTCTCCGCCAACCCCCTCCGTGCTCCGCGGAGGGGCCAGGCCGGGCTAGGCCGGACCGCGCGGCGCGGGCCGGCGCTGAGGGGAGGCGGGTCTGCCCGGCAACACGTGGGGACGGAGCGGGGCTGGCGGCGGCGCCGAGGAGGGGGGAGGGCGGCGGGGCCGGAAAGCCGCACGGGGAGGAGCGGGTGGTGTGTGTCCGTCCGGCCGCCGTAAGGAACGCGGTGGGGGGCTGGGTGCCGGGCGGCACGGCCGCCGGCGGGGGTGGCTGGAGAAGCGGGGGGCGGGGAGTGCGGTGGATGCGCACATGGCGGAGGGGCGGGCAGCTGGGAGGACGGCGGATGGCAGCGCGCTGTAGCCTTGTGCTGTCTCCCGCGCCTTGTTCGCGCTCTCGTGCGGGGAGCCGCGGCCAGGGTGTGCTGTGCTGCCGGCTGCTGGTAGGGGGACCCAGAGGTTCAGCCGCGGGACGGACAGCTGCTTTCTGCCTCAGAAAGAGCGGTTTTCGATTTTGCTGGAGTTCAACATGTCGCTTCTCTGGGTGCCTGCTGGCAGCTGTCGCCCAAAACGAGGTCGCTGTTTTCTGCCTGATTGTAGATGTGTCCATTGTACACATCTGTGCAGGTGCAAGAGGTGCCTGTCTGTTACCGAGGAAGGCTAAGAAACTACATGAAAGATCTGGTAACTACAGCTGGAATTATTGACTTGTAGATCTATCTACACAGAAAGCATATATCATCTACTTCATATTGGATGCTTAGGGGACTGACACTGCCAGTACTTGTGAAGCTTTCAATATTTAATACAAAACTTTTCCCATTTGCTTGTAGAAGAAAACACAAACCTTTTTTTCAAGTGACTGTGGTATAGGAATAACATGTCAGCATCTTCTACAGTTTATTTCAAAGCATTTTTGTTCCTGTCCACTTGTGTTTGAAGCCCTATGGAGGTGCACTTAACGTTAATGTTCTAACTACTTTGAGGAAGGTAAGAGAAGTGAGCACTGGGTGTGCAAGGTTTGACAAATACTTTCTTCTGCTCACCCCCGCTGCTGGAATTTTAATCCCTGCTGGTGGATGTTACATTAATCGGGCAGGAGATAGTGCCTGATAATGTAATCATTAAATAAAACTCGAGGGAAGAGCTAAGGCTGTGTACAGTTGCAGGTATTTTCTGACAAAAGTGTCAGTAGCTTGCTAGTCAGTAGCTTTCCTGGTGTGCCCTTTTTACAATGGTACACTCCTCAAAGAATGAGGGAAGGACAGTACTTGGACTGAAGCAAGCTGAATGGCTTCCAGTCTCTTGTAAACCTAGAAATTATTTTAATTCTTAGAGCAAAATAGAATTTGAAATCTACTTACATTGAAATTTGAGTGGCTTGGATGCGTCTGTACCAGACAGAAGTGTAGGCTGCCTAGTATTCAGGTACCAGAAACTTTGATAGAAGTGCTTAGAATAGGCCTGAACTGTTTATATGTCTCTCTCTCCTGGGAGAGTGGTATATGTTAGCGGTCTCCCGTCTCTCCACATTTTCTGTATGTTGTGACAGGTCTTGCATATCATATGTTCTGGTTTCTGGGGACAGAAGATTGTAGAATGAGGCTGTTGTGAACAGTTGATAGATCTGGCTTTTTCAGAGCCCCACGTCCTCTGGTATTCACAAGACTAGCAAATGAGTGCTGGGACAGATGGAAGTGCACAGAAGTCTATGGAGCCAGCCAGTGATCCAGGAAGTGCCAAAAGTGCTGGATCTGCTGTAGTGCTGTGTGCGTACAGCACAGTAATGCTCTTGCCATCCTTGTGCTTTGTCTAGTCCCTGTGTCTCTCAGACTGTTCCTGGGAGCAGGCAGAGAATTTGTTGTGGTGATCTACTTGCTAAGCACCCTGGAAATGTGTGGTCTGTTTTCTTTCATAGCTTCTTACATAACTGACCATGAACATGTGTGCACAAGTGAAACTGAAAGCAGGGCATTGTGGGTATGTATGTTATGAAGCTCTAAACAGTTTTCACAACCTTGAGTGACACCTGAGTTTTCCAGGCTAAGACACTGTTTTCCAGTACAGAACTCCAGATCTTAAAGGAAGCTTTGGCATACTGTACTGTTAGTCATATTGGTATAATTGTGTTCATTTACTTGGCTTTTAAAAGTTGAAGCAATTTTAATAGGGAGAACATAACTCATTGTGGCAGAGATTGTATTCCTTTGGGGAATAGAATAGCTTGAGGATTTGCCTTTCAGTGGTGAAAAATCTCAGGAGAAGAGGTAAGCATCTTCTATTTTAAATTTTTGATTGGATACTTTGGTGAAAACCACTTTGTTCCAGTACACCAATGAGTGTAACAAACATGTCTGCAGTTTCTACACCTTTCTGTTAATGTGGTTGTAACACATCTTGTATCTGGTGGCTTGTGATACAGCTGCAAATGTGATCTCAAACAAAAAGTCTGATTATTTCTGTGGGCAACTTCAGGAATCAGAGAGACTGCAGAAAATGGAGCTGCAGGCGTTCTTTAAAATTCCTATTTGTTTTTGTGCATTTGTATATACATTCAGGGGAACTTTGTTTTGAAGTTTTCCATGAACTGATAGTGCTTTGGGATTTGTGTGGTACTAGTAGGCACTTAGGCAGAAGACAGTACTTTGCAGACAGAAACAAAGCTTTTTATGCTGGTTGTATTTTACAAGAGATGAGGATTCTTTGGAGTTAGCTGCTTGTCTGGGCAACTACATTCCATCTAATTTCTTATTAGGAAAGCAGCTAGTAAATATTAGAGCAGAACTGCATTGTACAAGCAGTGTTTAATCAGAGAAACAGTTGTGATGATGGGTTTAATGCTTGTAGATGAGTTTTCATTTGTAAATTACTTTGAGCTCAAAAGTGATTATAACTAAAGCCAATATAATCTAGATGAACATCGCTCAGCTCAGAGGTTAGTGCAGTTCCTCATCACCTAATGTTAATTTGTACGGTAGGTCTAGTGTCAATCTATTTGTCTAGAAAACCAAACGTGCCTAGAAGGCATCACAGTAGTTGCTTGGGGATTTGTTTGATGACCTTCTGAAAAATTAAGCTATTTAGAAACAATGCATGAGGATTTTGAGGACTTCCTACGCTCAACAGAGTTAATGTAAAAGGAAGAATTTTAGTTAGGACATTGGCCACGTGTTTAGTGTGATAACTTTGATCTTGAGTTTTCAGGAAGACTCTATATGTTGCAGACTGGAACTTCAGTTGCATTCAGAAAAGAAAAGACATATTTGCTAATGTACTTAACCATATTTACATTTTACATTTTAGTTTTAAAATGTTATTTAAGATTTTTAGTAATATATGTTCTCCCTAAAGATTATTCTTTTAAACTAACTTAAATATTACCAAAACGTAATGTGCATTTTAGCTACTGTCAAAGGTTAGACTGAGGATCTTTCCTAGGTGGAAAGCTGTTGAGATTTTAGTACGGGAAAATAGATACATTTAGGGTCTGAATGTGTGCTTAAATGTACAGCTGTGCAGACATAATTTACAATGGTGATGTCTTAGTTTAAAGCCTAACTCGTGGTGATGCATAGACAGTTGCACATTGGCTGTTATACCTGGTTGTTGTAGACTTTAGAACAAAATATTATCAATTTATCCTTGGCAGCTTTTTTTTAACCAAAAGGTGAAAGCAACTTTCTAGATGTGAAAACTTCAGTTTCCAGATGTACTTGTAGCCGTGAAGTACTTTTTCAGTTGCTGATTTCACATTTATTTAAAAAAAAAAAAAAATACCACAACCTAAATTGGAACAAAATCAAAGAACAAACACTCAAAATCTGAAAGAGTAGAATTACTTTCACTTTTGAGTTGTCAGATCTCTTAACCAGAATTTTCTAATCAGGTGCCTGAAATTTGGAACAAACTCCCAGGCTTCTAAGATCCAGGTTAGAAGCAAAAATGCTTGTTGTCTTTTCTGACCATCTATGGTAAGATTAGTTTGGGCCACTACTTTTAAGATGTTGTTTAATAAGTGATATTTCGAGGGAAGGAGGGGTGATTCTTTCACGTTTTGTGTGGGATGACTTGCCTATGAGGGAAAGTTTCCTTTTAGTTCTGATTCTAGATAAAAACTTGTCTTAAACATTGAAAGGTTAAGTTGGGGAGGACACGGGGGACACATGAAATAAATCAATTAATTGTTTACACACAAACCAATTTTTAATCGGTTCTTTTTGAACTTTCCCTTAAGTATTTTTGTGTTGCTTCTTGTTCTTCATCTCAAATACTATTAATCTCAGATTTAACTGCTTCTATTTCTTGTGTATTTGTGTTGCTAGGCCCTGAACTGATCTAGTTCATCCTTTCCACAATGTTCAGCAGTGAATACAGTATTTTTATTAGGGGTACACTTCTGAAGTTTATAATGATCATATTTTGCATTGTGTGGTGTAGTCATTATCCATTCATTTTGGATCATGATCATGTTCAGTAAAAGTCTACAGTGGGCTGTATGCAGTTTTATCTGTCTTTGTAAAGCCTTCTTCTTGACCTCTTGAATTCTAAATTAGTTTGAATTGTTTCTTTTAATATGCATTACTTTAATTTTTAGTGCTATTTATTTTGCCTCACTTGGATCACTCTTTTAGGCAGTTCAGAATTCCGTGATACTTCATTTTTGGAAATGACTCACCTTGACTTTGGATGGCTAAGGATGAGCTGATGTGTTTTATTTTGTTTCTTTCATGTGTGAGATAGCATCATCAGAAACATGCTCACTCTTCTTGGACTGATGAGATCATCATGTGGCCTCTTGTTTCTTTTATTACTTTCTTCACTGTTACAGAGGTTATCAGGTTAGTTCTACTGCAGCCAAAAGTGTGATTACGTGAAATAGATAAGAAAATGTTTGTGAAGATCACTTTGTAAGTAAGGTACAAGTTCCTCTCTACAGGGGTCTAATATGTGTTTCCAAATGCTTTTTGAAGTCTGCATCTGTATTCGAGAGTGACTTATTGAAACCATAACCATGTGTATACTTCTGTTGGGTCTTACTACCCACTGTAACATCTCACCCCAATGGTCTCCAAAATGTGTCAACATCAGATTGTGTTCTTTTTTAGTGAATGCTAGCTTGTTAGCTGAAAACAGGATGTTTTAAGGTTTGTAGTTTCAGTAATTACTTTGTTTCCATGGAAAAAATGTTAAACAAAAGATAACAAAGTTGCTAAGTGTATTTTAAAAATTTCAGTGGCTTTTTGGGGAGTGAATGAATGTACAATATTGCTTTTATCAAAACATGCTTTTGATACCTGTATACACTTTTCAGGGTTTTTTCTTTTTTTAACTTTCCTTTCAGATAAGGATGCTTAGATGTTTGTCAAACTGGATAAAGCTCTAATGCTGCAGTGTGTGAGTCTTGGAGATAGCAGTGTAACTGCCAATATGGTTGTGTTTGATTAGGTGGCAATCTCAGTAGTCAACTGACGCTCTCCTTTGTTGTTGCGGCATGCCCAAGTCGATCGTTTAAACTGTTAAAATGTGGCCTGCTACCTGAAGTGCTTTGTTAAAGCACAGCTTTTTATTATTACTTTGACACCTTTTATATATGAAGATTTTTATTTCAGCCCTTTTCCCACTATCAGTCATGAAAAGGAGAAACTGCAACAAGCTATACTGGTTAGTGTGTTTTAAAAAAAAAAAAAAAAAAACCAACAAAAAAACCCAACCAACCAAACAGAAAACATCATCTTGCTTCAGTTCCTTGGATTTGAATTTAAACGTTTCACTTTTCTAATAGTGAAATATTGTTCTAAATAGAAATGGTAAGTTTTCTGGTACAGAATCTGGGCATCCAGAACAAGGCCACATTGTGTGTTAATTACTCAATTTTTAGAACATGATCAGGGAGCTCAGATCAGTAGCAGAGACAAACATGCAGGTATAATTCAGTCCTGATTTTAAATTATAATTCGGTAGACCATTTCATTCTCCTTATGGAGACTTTTGCTGCAAGAGTGAACAGGTACTACCTAACATTAAATAAAAATGCTACAAAAATAGAGGAGTTAAGTATTTGTTGACTAAATTCTAATTTCATTTTTGAAAAATTAAGGGGAATGCTCTAAAAAGTGTTTCCACATCAATGAAAGCAAGCCCTGTAGTTACTAGTACCGGAGTTAGGAGTTAGTTATATATCATAACCCTTTGTTCTGTGGAATCTTGAGTTTTTCCCATCATGTAATTGGTGTTCCCATGCATGTTAGAGGCAATACAACTTTGAAGTTGACATGTGGAAAACCTGTGTTTTCGTGCCGTAACTTGTGTTGTGCAGAGGCCTGCAAGCACTAGTGCAATATTTGTGTCAGCAAACGGCTGAAGTTGGTGCCTTCACCTCAGGTGTTACTAGGAAAAGCAAAAAATACCACTTGAAGGGGTGAGAACAGTTTCGATTCCTTGTGTTGTGTTGCTTGGTTCAGCATTATCATGATTTAGTGTTTTTATTCTCTGCAGCCAGGTTCTGAATTTTGTCACGTTACCACAAGGTGAAGATGCTGTAGCATGTATTTTCACAGTAACTTTAAACTTGCCTAACCCTATTTGTGAGTTGTTATAAAAGGTTTGTTTTTGCCTGTGGCAGCCTCCATCTCTTCACCCTGCTGTTACTCATGCAAATGCAGGGTTAGCCCTGTACAAAGAAATACCCAGTACTTTTTTCTAATGTTACAACCATTGAGACATTGATGATGAAAAGAAATGGGTATAAATCGCTAATGAACAGTAAGCTTTTCCAGCAGCATTTGCCAGTTATATTGTCTTCAGCTGACTGGAAGATCATTCAACAGAGAAACTTGGTGTTCCATTTGCAGAGGGTGTATGTCTCCCTTGTGATGATGAGTGCTTCCCATCTTTGTCAGTTTAGCATTTGCATGTAGCTAAGAGTTCTGAGTTCTACTCATCTGAATTTCTTGCCCTTCTCTGCTTGGACCAAAAGACCTTGCTCAGGCTTCTGCTAAAGATTTCCATATGTCACCATGCCATTTATCATTTATCATTTCCACTGTTGACTGTGCATATCTTTTGGATGTAGTGGACAAATTGGTGCTTGCATAGTAAGTTGCAATAAAACAGGCATTTGAGGTACTGCGATGGTTCAGTGGCACCTTCTTGTTACTGTATTGAGAAACTTGCATTCCTTGCTTCCACTGACCATTAGCTCCTTAGTCTCTTTATCACACTTTGATAGCCTTTATAATAGTACTGTCTCATTTTTTCTTGTATTTTCTACATTTGGAAACATTAATTTTGTCAACTTTTGCTCTCCAGTATTAACAGTTAGAAATCTTTTGTGATCAGAAGAGCTTTGAGGCACTAATGAAAGGAAATTGTCTGGGGAGTTCAGTGTCTGACAGTGTCTTTCATGAAATAGATGTGTTATCTTGATGTTCTAGTATAGGACTACCTTGCTTACTAATTGAGTTCGTTTGCAGTGGTTTTTTTTCTGTGACCTTCAGCTTTAAGATGGTATATTTTTTCCATAATTTGAATGACAGTATATTTGTAATGTGTTGTTTTTCTGCCATCTTACTGATAGGCACAATATTCCCTTCTTTCGTGACCAATTTCCATGCTAATGATAATAGATATTTCATGATTTAGATCCTAAGAGTAAAAGGGAAACATTTGGTCTTCTGCTTGATTCCCCTTTTGAAATGACATTTTTTTAATCTGATACATTATTTGATTGCTGCTTTTTGAAGGGGAGCTAAATGCTCTCCTCGTTACTACTGAACTGTGTGATTCTTTCTCATGTAACAGTAGTCCTGTCTGATTGTTACCCTTGCTTCTATGAACAGATGCAAAATAAATGGTAGAATTTTTCAGGTCCTGGTACCAAAAAATTTGGAGTATGTAACTCTATGCCATTTACTCTGCAGTGTTTAAACAGTTCACTCAGTTAAGACATTGCACTGTTCAGAGCATTGGAGCTTTTTAAAGTTACAATCCTCTCTGTGGTTTTGAGCAAACAATTATTTTTTAATATCTCCAGTCAAAAAGTGATGGATCTCAAAATTACATATATTGTATTTCATGTTTATTACATAAAGAATGTTACAGCTTGCCCCCTGGAATGCTAGACAAGGACATCAGTTTGAAGTAACTGTCAGTGACTATATTGCTCTTGAATTTCCCAGTAGTGAGAGTTGAACTTGGCTGGTATGATGTCATTTGTCTGGCACCTTTGGCTTCTGCATGCATTGCAAATAGTTTACAGGACTTAATCCTGATAATTTTTTTATACAACTAGCTGTCCTCCGGCTGGACCTCTCTTTTCTTCCCTGACATCTGACTTAGTCCTTTTTGTTTGTTATCTTGTGTTGCATCTTCTTAATCCTACCTAGGGTTCATTTGTTTGAGATATTTTCCTGCTAATGTATTGGCAAGCCTTGGGCAGCTGAAACCAGAGACAGAAAGAGGCTGATACACTGTTGTGAGGACAGGCTGATTTACTTGAAGTGCTCTGAATTACTGACTACTGAGGAAATTAATTTGGGCAAAACAGTAGATTTCTTTAAAGACTTGAGTAAACAAGGCTTGGCTGTAGTTTGGGTCCAGTATCCTCAAAAAGCCCATTTGTGTCCTTTGAGTTACTTGAGAAATTTCTTGTACTTGCTATTGCAAACTAATCTGTGAACAGTTCCTCTAGAGAAGGGAAAAAGGTGTTTCTTGAAAGGGAAGGAATGGGTAGTGTCTGTATCCACAGAGATGGTGAACAGCTGAGGTCTGTTGGGGGTCTGCCAGCCTTAGTGCTTGGGCAAAAAAAGCAGTTGTTTTGCTGGAGGAATATCCTTCCTCTTCATCTGACTCATAATTCACCTCACTGTAACCTGTCTTTCTGAGGCCAAGTGGATGTCAGGACAATCTAATACTGGCATGCTTACTTGGGACACTTAAAGCTGTCCTTCAAAAAGGAAAGGCTTCTCACCAGAGCATTTATGTCCTAGTTGTAACATGGCTGGTGCTGTCGTGCAAACTCAGACTGGTTTCTGTGTGAATAAAGGCAGACTGGGGGGGAAAAAGGAAAGACTAGGAAGGGCTCAGTATTTATAGTTCGTGTTTCTGTCTTCACTTGAGCAAAATTACTTAGTGAAGAAACAATAACCCCTGAAAACTGAAAGCTTACTAATGGTTAACTTGAAGATGAACACATGGCAGTGTCGTCATTAGTTTCTGCATATGTTAAACCAACTTTGTAAGCATGACAGTTCAAAGAGATGTATCCTTGAAACACCATGAAAATAGCAAATTTTCATAATGTTCTGGTAAATTTTAAGTTTAAGGGACTTCTGCTAATTTGTAGTAATTCTGCAGAATGCATTCAAAACTGTGGATAAGCTTGTGTTGGATTAACAGTCTTGTAGCCTGTTTTCAAAAAGAACGTGTTTCTTGTGATGGCTGGCAGACTTGTGATTGAGTTTAGAATCAGAATTGTTTTGGTTGGAAGAGACTTTTAAGATCAAGTCCAACTGTTAACCCATCGCTGCCAGGTTACCACTAAACCATGTCTCTAAGCTCCACATCTACATGTCTTTTAAATAAGCTCCAGAAGTGGTAATTCCCACTTCACTGGGGAGCCTGTTCCAGTGCTTTGCAACCTTTTCTGTGAAGAAATTTTTTTAATGGCCAATCTAAAGCTCCCCTGGCACAACCTGAGGTTTATTTCCTCTTGTTCTATCATTCATTACTTGGGAGAACAAACAGCCTTCTTTCTGCTAGTTGTAGAGAGTGATAAGGTCTCCCATGAGCCTCCTTTTTTCCAGGCTAAACACCCCCAGTTCCTTCAGCTGTTCCTGGTAAGAATCAAGCTATGTGTGTGGAAGAGGTTTTAAACATTAGACTCTAGAAAATGTGCATTGTAGCTTGCTTCTCTGTGCTTTTCTTGTGTTGTGGTGGTTTTTTCCCCCTCTCATAGCATGAACATCCTATATGTTCTCTTTAAAGCCCTGCAAAGATAAGGTAACTATTTTTTTTGCTCTTGTGTGTTTTTGCAGTGAGCAGCAAAATGAAGTGAAGCCAACTCTGTATTTGACCATAATGCAGTGTTACTGGTTGTAGCTGTTTACCAGGAAAATAAAATATTTTTACAAATAAGGAGATTATTTGCCTGCTGGCTTTTGAAGAGGGAAGGAGGCTACCCTTTATTGGTATGCATAAGCCTTTTCTTGCAGTGAGGAGGCTTAGATTCTAAGTAATGGCCCAAAGCAATCACCTAGACATTGAGGCTTGAAGTAATACCCCAGATGTAGCCAGGTTTGGTATAATACTGCACTGACAACTGGTGAACTGGCATCTTCCAGGGACTACTTCAAGGAGTGATACCAGTGGATGCTTCTTGCTGCTCATGGGCTAAGGTGCAGCAGTTGTTCATAATCCTCATTGAACCTATGAAACAAACTAGGAAGGACAGCTGTGTCCTTGTGAAAAGCTAAGTGTAGTACGAGTACTATATCCAAAGACTTAGTTTTGTGGAGATACTGAAAAATAAATACTGCAGTGATCTGTTTTAGTATTACTGATAGGGATATGTACTGTATCCAAAGCTGTGGCTACTGGACTGGGGCCTTGTGATAGGTGTTGTGCAAAAATAGCGGAGGCTGTTTGCCTTTAAGGAATATATTGTTTTTTTCTCAGTGCTTTTCTGCCTCTACTGTTTTGTGGTTTGGTTTTTTTTTACCAGTAGAACTGTTTGCAGAGAAACTCATGGTTGTTTAAGTGAATGACTAAATGTGATACAACCATATATCCATGCTAGTAGGCTACACAGATTAGTCTTAAGTCTGCCAACGTGTTTCTGTTGGCATAGTGCCTCTGTAGCCTCCTCATACAAGGACTGTTGTCTAGAGCTGGCAGATGACAGCGTCTTGACAAACAATAGTATCTCTTCAATTTGCAGAACAACTCCTCAAACTGCAAGTGTTCTGATACCGAGTTGGGTAAAAAGTGGAGGGAAGATAAGGGATGAGACATGAAGAAGACTGATGCAAGGAGAATAGGAAAATTGGGATGAGGTAGATAAGAGAGGGAGGCTCTGTAGTTGACAGCTGCTTGATACAGTCTATTTTAGTTTCCAAAAAAATCTTTGAAGAATGTTATTCAGAAGTCTGAGAAAACTGGGCCATAGTTGGAAAACATACAGCACTTGCATGGATTGTTTAAAAGCTGTGAAGCAGAGGGTAGCTCTCCCTTGCAATGAGGAGAAAGAGGCAGATGCTGGACTTCCACAGAGTGCTGTTAGCAGATGAATGCCTTCAACATAGTTATAAGTGATCTTGCAAAGAGGTGTGAACAGTGAAAGGATGAAGGCTGCTGATAACAGGTAGTTGTTCAGAATGGTGAAAAAAAAGGCCTGCTGAGGAATTCAAGGACACAGACTGCTGGTGAAACTTCCTCTGCTATGCTGTTGTCCAGTATAGAAAAAAATTAGTTATGATCTCTGAGCTGAATGTTGCCATTCAAGCAGGATTTTAGTACTTTGATACTTGAATGATAACATCAGTTTACCTGCAGGGGTTCAGTGATGACAGCTGCATTTATTCCATAAAAATTTGTGACATTGTTGAATACCTGCACTTCCTGAACCAGTGTGACTTTTCTAAATGTGATGAAAGCTAGAAGTGTTTCTGGGGGAATTCTTGCCATGTCACTGCTTTTTCTAGGCATCTGTTAATGGCCAGTGTTGATGGATGATACTGAGTTTTTAGACATCACTTGGTCATAGCCAGTCTCGTGTCCCTGTTTAGAAAAAAAGTGTTTAAATGAACTATAGAATTTGGTCTCTTTCAGCAAACCTTTATCTAACGTGTTTCAGTTGCTATTTCATATCACTGGCTTGGTGGGACCACAGGGTTTGGTATCACAGGTCACACTTCTGTTGAAAAAACTGCCCCTAGTTTTATGGGATGGGAAGACTGCGGAGAGGAAATGTTGGACTGTGCAAGGAGCAACAATAGTTTGTGAAGGTGATTGTATGTCATACTTGCATAAAAATGAGGCATTGATATTACCAGTCCCTTTGAAAAGGTCCTGCATGAAGAACAAGTTAAGAGGAAATGTGTAAGGAAAGAGCTGTATATTTTGCATAGTTAAAATCTTTTGCATATCAGAAATAATGTTAATTATGTCACTCAGGAAATAGAGACATCTAAATGCTAGTTGTAGTATGTTTTCAGTTTCTGTAGGTCTTCAGTCCATGCTGTCTTTTGAGAATGGTATCCAAAGGTTACTCTTTGAAATTGCTATATATACAAGCTGTCTATGTGTGTAAACCTGAAGTCACGAGATGGGCAAAAGTGGTTTGAACTTTGATAAATTTAAAATGAGTAAAATTGTTACTGGGACTCCTTGATTTCTTGCTGAATTGTTAGATGTCCTTTGGTTTATAGTAGTGCTGTCATCATATTTGATAGCAAATACTGTATAATTTTTCTGAATAGATTGACAAGTAGTTGATTTAATTTTTCTCCATACCAAGGAATTGAACCTTTTTGTATACATGTAGTTTTCTCAAGACTTCATTGGCACTAAGTGTTCCAGTGTTCACTGTGATCCTAAATGAAGTCATTGGATAATTCCTTCCCAGGTAGCATTTTGGAATAGTAATAACCAAAATGTATCTTCTGGTATCAGGTATACATAGAATGTAGGTGTTAAATTCTGAGGTTTAGATTCCTTCATGTCGTCTTATTGCCTGTTAAGGTCCTGATCTTACTGGGATTGTGCTCTTGTATTACACACTTCGGACAGATCAAATGCAATTTTCATTTTGTTTTGGAACACACCTCCAACACTTTGACTAAAATTCTCTTTGGAATGCATTATAAGGAGTTGAACTTTCTGAAGGAAGCTTGCATTTGTTTAGCTTACTAGACAGCAGCTAAAATGAGGACTCCAAAGCAGTGTTTTCCACGCTTCCTGAGCCAGTGGATTATTCTTGGTACTTGGTGTCTCCTGAACCATTGTACCCAAGATAGCAGTAATGGGACAGTGTTTTCTTGTGCATAGTATTGTCTCTGACTTAAAGGTACCCAAAACATATTTTTTGAGATTAGACTCCAAAGTACTGTTTTGCTTGTGGAAAATGTTACTCATCTTGTAATACATTTGAAAACGTAGGTACTTCATGGTATGTGTGGTTTGTAATAGTCACACCATGTGATGTTTCTAGTTACTGGGTCTGCGATGTATTTAGGATGATACTGAGATACTTAAGAAAACTCTGGTCATTCAGGACATGGAAATTAGTCATGTTAAATAGCTTGGCACTTGCAACATTTAAAAAAAAAAGATGCCAATTCTTTGTTTATGCTTGAGGAACTACTTGGGTTTGTTTCTTAAATCTGAGATTACAAGTAAATCCATAAAAGCATCTTTAGTATTAAACTGATTTATTTGTAAGTACTCTCTCTGCAATTACATGCTGGGAATGAGTAAACAGTTAATGAGAAGGTTCTAGCACCCTTTTTGCTTCAGTTTTTTTATAAAGTTATATTTTGATTTTATACTTAGGACTAGTTTTCAATCTGTGATATTAGTACAGTCCTGTGATACAAAATGCAACATGGCATTTTGCAGGTACTTAAATTTATGAGAGTAGACCTATTGGTTCTAAACTGGAGAAGCTTTTCAGTATTTTGTGTGCTTTAGAGTTGAGAGCTCCAAAAAAGGCATTGGAGATACGCCGCTCTTCAGTCTATAATATGTATTTATCCTAATTCTTAAAGCTGACATGGTTTGTGTTTTCTTTCCTCTTTACTATTATGGCACTTGCCTATAGACATTGTAAGTGAAGTCTAATGCTGCTGTTACTACTTTTTTTTTTTCTTTTCCCTCTAGGGTTTCAAATCTAGGACAATGGCAGACATAGACAAGTAAGTAAAAATCTGTAGATTACTGAGGCTCTGACTGTGTTCTATGCTCTACTTCAGATGGCTGTGATCTCCAGGTACTTACTTGATAGAGCGAGTCTAGGTAGTGTCTTGGCACTGTGACAAGATTTGAGCTGTACAGCATGTGGGAGAAGAGCTTGAGTTGCTCATACCAAATGGGTTTGGGATCTTAATTGTAAGGTAATCTAAACTGAGACAAGGAAACCAGTCTGCTTTCTATGCTAGTTGGAATTCTGGAAGGGAAAAATGGATAGTATTGCCTGTTACTATTGCTTCACTATATGTAGGGATTTTTTCTTAGAGTTCAAATGCTCATATTTTTTTGTGGCCTTAGTATAGATTAGGTGGACCTACTGTCAGTTCTCGAGGTCTGGCCATGTTAACAAAGAGCATGTGTAGAGCAGGAGGAGGCTTTAACTTCCTGATATGAACACAAGGTAAAGGAATTTTTTGTGAAAAATTAATCTTCAACATTCTGGAAAGCTGCTGGTTCTTTAAACTGTTCTGAGAATGTTGAATGTGAGACTTGCATCTATGAAGACATGTTTGGCTTTGTTTGGCTATTAAGATTTCTGGTTTGTCATGGATCAAAACTGATGCAACAGTTTTCTTCTACCCCACATGATCTCTAAATTGAGCTCTTTAAGCTCATTATAATATTTTATAAAATTAACTTTTTGATCCTGTTATTGAATATTCCTAATAGCAAAGAACAGTCAGAGCTTGATCAGCAGGATATGGAAGATGTTGAAGAAGTAGAAGAGGAGGAAACTGGTGAAGATGCCAACAGCAAAGGTAACATTGAAAAGGGATTCTAAGCAGCTGCACAGATGCTTTCTAATGAATGTGTTAAAAGGATTTAGTGCTCAAAATAATAGGAAATGGTAAAACATAATTACTGATGCACAACTGTATTTAAATTGTACTGCAGGGACTTCTTTTCCAGCTGTGTCATTTTTTTCTGTTTTGTTTTTCTTACTTGTTTGCAGTTACTCATTTTATTCATGGTTAGTAGCAGTTCAGGCAATAGTGGGCAGCTATAAGGATGTATAATGGGGAAAGAAAGGATTTTTGTGGATATGTGACTAGATTCTTTCAAAACTAACAACAATTAAAAGCTTTTAAAATGTGAAGCTTTGGGTAGGAGAAAAAATCAGGTGCCTAAGTATCTTTTTTTTTTATTAGTTGCTTACTAATTTGTTGTTGAATTGTTTGATTGTGTACGAAACAAAAATTAGGCATAATGTTACCCCTCTTAAAATCAATAAATTCTTCCCCCCCCCCTCAACAAAACCACCTAAACATATATTAGAATACTTGTTTTGTATGTGCTGAACAGCCTTACTCATGCTTTGTAGTTAAAGATTGAGGGGACAGAGAATCTGAAGAGTAAGTAGCCAAAAGAGAAATAGATAACAAACTCTGCAGTAAAATGGACATCTGATTGTGCCATGTCATTTAATTGCTTGAACAGAATAATAACACTAAAGAAAAGTAGGATAATTTTGCTCCAGATCATGTTAGAGGTTTTGCTACAGCTGTTAAAAAAAAAAAAAAAGGCATTTTCAAAACAGGGTTGCAAAATTCTGGGGAACATGCTGGTCAGCTGAAGAACAGCTTACAATAATTAAATGTTAAGTTTTCAGGTGTCCTAAAGGAATGGAGAGATAAATAATGTCATTTTTTTGGTAGTGATTAATCCCAGCTATTGTAGATAAGGATCTGTGAGGGAATTACACTATCTTGGAGGAAGATTGGATTTTATAATTCAGAGACATGTTTTAGCAGTAGGGAAACTTGACGCCATGTTAAACAGTTCTTTTACACCTGTAATTCTTGCATGTCTAGTTCTCTAATATTCTTTTTATGCACAGTTTTTCCTTAGTTTTACTGACTTTTTTTAAAAAAAATCTAGATAATTCCATGTTTAAATATGTCAAAGGTCCTTCTGTGGTCACTGAGTAAAGCATTCATGCTTTTAGGAAAAACCTTTTTGAAGAAATGTTTGTGGATTCAAGAACTTGCATCACAGAGTATGTGGGCAGTTGTATTTCAGTCAGAGGGTATGTGGCTGTTGGCACTGGCATACCACGTGCACAATGTTTATACTGATTTGGTATTAAAGAATAACTGGCAACATATTCAAATGGCACGACTGGGTAGATTTTCAAATATATGGGAAAGACTAATGAATAGTAAGACCAGAGAAAACTAGATAATGCTACTCTTCTTGTCAAAGTAACTGAGGTAGTACCTTTAGGATGTAATTACAGCTTCTACTGCTAAAATGTAAACTGATTGCAGTCACTATGGAGAACCAAGACTGTGTTTTTTGATGTTGTTTGAAACATAACTTCTCAGCATGTAATTTCAGTGCTAGGACATACAAGTGGAAGAGAACATTCACATGTGCTTACTGTAGTGAAAGGCACAGAAAGGGAAAATGGTATGCTATTTCCAGAAGCTTTGTCAGGAAGGATTCAAAAGCTTCACTCTTAATTTGAAGGTGTCAGAATGCTATAGAAGCCTAGTGCTTTAAAAAGAATGCCGAATACTTGTTTGCTTATCTAGATGTTAAGTGTAGAAGAAAGAAGGCAAAACAACATTATAAAAACTGATCACAAATTCTTGTTTAAAAATATGAAGTCATGAAAATTATTTCTGCAGATTGAGGCACAGACTTTGAGCAGAAGTTAAAGGGTTGATGTTAATATGGACAATGAGAACACTTAGGCTGGGGATTGGTCTGTTTTTTAAATGTACTTCTACCTTTTAGTTTGAAACAGGTTTTCTGTTTGGACAAAGTGCTTGCTAAAGATGATGTAGATGGTAGACTTCAAGGACCTAGTACTGATACTCTGTAGTCAATAATGTGTCTGATATTCTAATGAGTAACTATTTTGCAGGAAAAAAAATAGGTAAATATAGGTTTGTAGAGTAGTTTTCAATACAAGTCTGAAAATGCCTAGCTTCTTTTCATTTAACTAAAATGGAATGAAATACTAAATTTATGGTTTTATTCCTTTCTTGAAGTAAAAGCACAAATTCTTCTACCTTGCTGTTCCTTAATGAATTAAAAGTTAAAGCAGTCAAGGCAAAACTGGTGCTTTTAAGGGCATCATATAAACCCTTCCCTTTTAGCAAAAAAGATCAGATTGCTGAGTAGTGGCCATTTTAATCCAGGTGCTGTTTCCACGTTCAGAAGAGAATTGATTTGATCCATGCTTCCAAAATTGAGTGTTTTTTGAAATACTACTTTGTTTATTTTTAACAAGTGAACACACTGCTCTTTTGTAGTATTTAAATATATTTTCTTTGGAGATTAGTCCAAAAGATGCAGTATGCTCTTGCATAACTTTCTTTTTCATTTAGCTCGGCAGTTGACTGTGCAGATGATGCAAAATCCTCAGATTCTTGCAGCCCTTCAGGAAAGACTTGATGGTCTGGTAGGAACATCTACAGGATATATAGAAAGGTAAAGTATTTGTTCAGTATAAGCAGAGTGGTATAAATGGTTCTTTTGCTTTCTGAATGTTATCTGTATGATGAATAGTCATAAACCACTATGCTGCTCAGATAGCAGGAAAACTCGTGTAGTCTGTAGTGCATCTCAGAATTGAAGAGGTTTATTTGGGCTTTTTATGAAGAAAAAAGAATATTTCAATATCTACAGTGGCTGACCCTGTCCATTGCAGTTACAATGTGGCACACTTCTTTTAAAAGATACTTACCTGCTACTTGGAATGTTTTTTGTAGCTTTACATTAATCATGAAATATTAGTTAAGTATGGATAAATACTTGGATACGTAGTGTCTCTAATATAGTGGGGATTTTTTGTTAGTGTAATCAGTAGCTAATAAAACCAACAGAATTCAGAATTTTCTGTCTCGTGTAACTTCTGATTGTGTACCAACATTTCACCACATCCACAGGAATTTTAAAGCATAGAACTGTCTTGATGTGATAGGGTCCTACATTGCTTTTGACTTGAACTGGAGCAGCTACTGACAAAGAGGCATTGCTGCTGCTGCTACTCCTACTCTTACCCCTTCCCTGTTATAGATGATAGCATGGAAGAAAAGCCCATTTAACTAACAGCCTTCCCTAATAAATACTGGCTCAAAAAATAGCACAAAGGGTACCCCAGTTTTCTCTTTTAGATACTGTACACTACAGACTTTCTATACCAAATATTTTTCTTCTGTTTTTCAACAGATGTTAATTAACCTCTACTAATCTTTCAGGTCCTTGATCTAAGAAGTGAACAAAAGTGGTAACATTGATTTACATGGCATTCTTCTAGTCAGCTGCTTGCTAAGATACTGTACCATTTCTTCATCAATTCCAAGTACAGTAGTGCTTTCTCTATCACAAAAGCATTGCAACTTTGCCATTGCACCAAACGCTTCCGTAACTTGCAATATGAAAATAACTGGAAAATGTGTGTAACTTGAGTCTGCACTTTCTCAACATATGCATGCTGACTTAATCATGCTTTACAGGTGCCTCTTACATGTCTTCCCAAGTATTATTTTAAGATGATTATTTATCTTCAGAGTGTAGACACTGAGATGGCACAGAAGTCAACAGGCTTTTAGGATCCCAAATTCCTGCTATGTGGGCTTAACAGGAACTAGATGCCTAAGGTGGTAGGAAACTAAAGAGGTTCCAGGAAAACATCCGTCTGCTCAGGCTTAGATGGAAATTGCTTGGCAGCTGTCCCATAACTTACCTGTTCACCTGTGCCTGGCCCAAATAATTTTAAGGAAACATGTTTCATGGAGTAGAACTTCCCTCAACTGCTCACAAGAGGCTGTAATCTTGTGGGATCATAACACTTGCTAGTGGCTTGTATTCAGAGCAACAGGTTTTACTTGCCATTGTTGTACTTGTGCAGTCCAGTTGATACTACTTGGTCTGCATCTCTATTTTGGATTTACTTTGTAAGAGCTGTCTCTTTCATGAAACTACCTTTCAATTTTAAAAGTACGGAGTTTGTAAAGGTAGCAAGAGTAAAAATTGTGAAATTTGAACTAGTTGGCATGATCTGTAATGAAATGAGACTTTGACACCTGCAAAAGATTTTAGATTCTCTAATAAAGGAGTTAAAATCTTGAGTTGGACATGCTGCATGTATGGCACTACCTCTTAGAAATTTAATAGTGCTTTATATGCAAATGCTAGGACCAGTACTCTTAGTCTAGATATATGCATGTGGCATTAAGTGGGTCATTGTTGTTTGATTTATTTGTGCAGTCGTTTTCTTCCTTAACACTTGTTTTTCTTGAACTGACTGAACTTACTAATTAAGTTGCTGTTAGTTCTGATATTGTACTCGAAGATAAAGGTAGAGCAAATGATCAGCCTGACTATCTTCTGGAAGAAGTCAGAGTAACAGGAATGTTATTGGTTGTTTATGAGTATACATGATTAAATTCAAACATTTTTGGTAGTGTAGCGGGTATACTTTATTCCTAATTAGAAGGTTAAAGGAAGTTTTGATTTAATGGTGATAAGTATATTAGTAACCGGTTATAGTATATTCATGTTGATTTTAAAGTGAACAAGGATGTTGGAACATGTGCTTGTCCTACATAATAGAGGTAAGATAGCTTTAGTAATTAATATGAACCTTCAGTATTTAACTAAGCTAATACAT
Organism: Megaceryle torquata; assembly: GCA_024611175.1. Taxonomy (NCBI): domain Eukaryota; kingdom Metazoa; phylum Chordata; class Aves; order Coraciiformes; family Cerylidae; genus Megaceryle; species Megaceryle torquata. The sequence continues at coordinate 41,122 of JANIJG010004449.1, read as the reverse complement.
TACTGGTTACTTCCTCTAACCTGAAACTGATCCTAACAATTAAAAGCAGTTACTTACTACTGTGTTCTAAATAACGTGGCACAACTGCCTAAATAAAGTATATGTGAGAAGTTAACGTAGTAGTCTTCGGTAGCGATAGGCTGGGGTTTGGCCCACCTCATGGGCAATGGAAGCTGTCAGCAGTCTCACCAGTAGCCTTGATGTAGGTACCTTTGTCCTCACAGTAGGTCTGTGTTACTGTAGTTTACTAAAGTTAAACTAGTATTAAAGAGTTGTAGCTGACGAGCATTTATAACGAGCATTGCATTAATTGCTTTCCTTTCACATATGTGTAATACAGTGGCTCACATAGCAAAACAGTTCTGGCTCACTTTGGCAGTGACAGTTAATATGTTTGAAGACAGCAGTCCCAGCTGCTTGCTTCAGTGAAACAAAAATGTGAATTTTGAAGATTAAAATCCTTAGCGAAGAACAACTCGGTTGTCCTGAACTTTCTTTTATAAAACCAAGCCAATTAGTGATAAGACCTTTCTTAATTATGCTCAATCATGAATTTGCTATACTACTCATTGGTAATATAAAACTTGTTTTCAGTATGAAGTTTTATTGCACAAGTTTGTCTCATGCTCATGATTGACCCAAATGTTTGGAATACTCTGGTTCTAACTGAGGTTAAGCCTCAGTTTAAGAACCTATGCTAACAGTTTCAATCCACATGGTGCAGTGAGTTATAGTTTTCATTTGTACAGCTTTCTAAAGCTTAGAACAGCGTAAAATCTGTTTTGATTGATGCAAGTTGGTGAACTTGCAAGGGGACTGGTTAAGGAGGGGTCAATATGTGCTTAGAATGATGCAGTGTTAGTAACAGTTCTGTCACTGAATTTTTCAGCTTGCCTAAAGTTGTTAAAAGACGTGTGAATGCTCTCAAGAACCTTCAAGTTCAGTGTGCACAGATAGAAGCAAAGTTCTATGAGGAAGTTCATGAGCTGGAAAGAAAGTATGCTGCTCTCTATCAGCCCTTATTTGACAAGGTATTTTAATGCTAATCTGATTTGTATTTATAAGCTTTAGGTAGAACACAAGGGAATATTAGCTGAAAGCTTATGCATGTTCTGAATTACTTTGGTCTTGTATGTGCCCGTTCAATTCAGTTGATAGAATTTTACCATCCATGTGAACATCAACTAAGATTAAGGGGGAGAAAGGTTCAATCTGTTCCATGGTTACCTAAATCACTTCAATATACCAGGCCTCATCTTGTTAACTGAGCACACATCAGATGCTATGGTAACCTTCCTGGAACTTTGGTGCTTATTTTAGTGTGTTGAGATGCTCTTGTCTTAGTTGCCTTCTAGGACCAGAAGGAAAAGTTTTGATAAATACTGCCTATATTACTAATTGTGTAACTTGAGGTTGAGGAGCTTATTGGTTAGGCCATTGTTGGTTGTCATGACTAGGAAATGTGAAAGTGTTCTTGGTTTAATCTTCCAGAGAAGTGAAATCATCAATGCAATTTATGAACCTACAGAGGAAGAATGTGAATGGAAAGCAGATGTCGAAGAAGAAATTTCAGTGAGTATCTTAACTGGTTTTCATCAATATCTCAAGCCTTAGAGTGAAACAAGATTCAATGCAGTAACTAAAGGGTGGGTTTTTTTAATTTGGGTACATAATGATTCCTTGCTTATAATAATTCTTCATGCTTTAAGCAATCATTAAACTCAATCTGTACTGCTTACAGTACAATAAAACTGTTAATGAACCTTATGGGCACTTTTTTAAAAATAAGAAAAAAAAATTAAAATAAATTTTATTCTTTCAAGGAGGAAATGAAAGAGAAAGCCAAGCTTGAAGAGGAAAAAAAAGATGAAGAAAAAGAAGACCCTAAAGGAATTCCTGAGTTTTGGCTGACAGTATTCAAGAACGTGGACTTACTCAGTGATATGGTTCAGGTAGGTGGTGGTCCAGGCTTGTTTAAAGTTGTGTTAGTCCTTATTCCAAGTATCTTTAAGAAAGGAGGAGGAACAGTGCAGTACTTGATGTGTCTGTTGGAGAGTGGAAGTGAAGTAACTACTTGGATGTTGTGTCTGGAATGTTGTTCAACTGAGAGCACAGAACACTCTGAAATACTTCAGTGTTGGTTTTTGAACTTACTTTACCTTACTGATACACTTTTTGTGCTTACAGGAGTGTGTGTATTAGATACTGCTGAAAACTGTACTTGGTGTTTGCATGGATTTAGGTTGTGTACTTCAGTGGAAGCTGTACAGCCATTGCTGCCATCTGCTGGTCGTGTCCGTGAAAATGCTCAGTGCTGCAATAATGTTTTTGTCCTATGTAAAACTCAATTTAAATCTGGCTTTTTAGCTCTGCAGTCTTAAATCTGTACAGTTTAATGTCATGAAAATTGAATAAACTGTTTTCTTTGCAGGAACACGATGAACCTATTCTGAAACACTTAAAAGATATAAAAGTGAAATTTTCAGAAGTTGGACAGCCTATGGTTAGTTTAACCTGTTACTTTTGTGTTATCTGAAGACTTGTATATTAGGAGCATGGTCTGTGATAGCCAGCTGTTTTACAGCAATCATGAGAAATAAGCAGCTGTCTTTTTTTTCTGAAAAAAAAGTACACAGACTAATACTAGTCTTGCAGTGCCATTTGAATGAATTTATACTTAATTTAACCTTCAAATTCCAATGAGTAAATAACTTTGCCTTAATATCTGATTTCTGAGTTTCACCCTTAAATTTTGATACCATCAGGTACTTTTTGCATAACTCTTATAAATGGTTATCATTTCCTTGCCAGAAATTATATAACTTTTGAAGTTTTAATATATTTAATTTACAAACTCTCTGTACAATAGAACCAGTTGTACACTGGGAGATCTTGCGTCATTACTGCAAGCAGTTTATTAATTAATAAGCACAACATCAACATGGTAAATGAAAACATTTGAAGATTTCTTGTACAACTTGGACAGCAAATTCTAGAATAAGTTATGTATGTGCACCATTTCAGTATTGGAGATGGATGTATTCTGTTGCATCTATACTTTTGTGTTTGGATTTTAGGTATTTAAAAGTTAATGGTATGTGTTGCTAAATTGCTGAAGTTGTTGCTCTGCATTTCTTTTTAAGAGTTTCACATTAGAATTTCATTTTGAACCAAATGATTACTTCACAAATGAAGTATTGACAAAGACATACAGAATGAGGTCAGAGCCAGATGATTCTGATCCCTTCTCCTTTGATGGACCAGAAATCATGGGTTGTACAGGGTAAGTGCTGATAAATAACTTTAAGGCAATATAATTTATTCCTTGGCATTACCCAGCTGTAACTTTCTAGCATCTTGGTAAGGTGCTGGAAAAGATATTGCAACTTAAGAACTTGTAAGTTGCTGGGTTTGACTTGTGCTTTTTAGTGTTTTTCATTAGCTACAATATATAACTATATAGTGTATACTATATAACTTAATATATTATATGTGCATATAATAATAAAAAGGAAATCGGTATTTACTTAAAAATACTGTTCTGCAATCACCAAAGCTGAATTAGAAGAATGTTATCTTCTTGTAGGTCTTGATAACTTTTTTCAAAATTTGCTTGATCACTTTTAATCTTTTTGTATTTCATGCAGCATTTTGGGAAGTCTTTTCCAGTTTTACTTTCTATAGTGCGCTTGTCTAGTTTCTCTTAGAATTGTTGAAGGTTTGCCTCTGAGTCTTTCAGCTGACTGTTCTCCATTTCTCAAATAGATCATTTCCTACTAACTTTCAGATTCCTCATGATTTTGAAGAGCTGTCACACTCCTTTCTCAGTGATGTCTTCTGTTATAAATTAGCTGTTCTTCCTCATAATAAACCATTTCTTTATTCTGTGCATGTTCCTTTTCTTATAAACAGAATGATGAGAGAAACCTCAGTTGTACATAAGTAGCCTTATGGGTGCATCAGGGCTCTGCGCATCACAGTCTGTTCAGTTGCTTTGGTGTTAGTCTCTGAATGTTTTAGCTGAGTGATAATAAGTAATTTAGAGTCTATCACTCATAGTCAGGGTTGGGTTTACCCATATATTAATCTGCAGTTACTGATACTGAATTTGACTTCATTTACTAGTCACTTAATGTAACATTTCTGCAAATGTCCTTTAAGATTTATCTTAAGAACTTGAGTTAGCTTTGATAAAACTGTTCAGTTTTCCTCAGCCTGGACTGGTATTGAAAGCATAAATCCTGGCATAGGTTGTAGTAAGATGATGCTCTGCTCCTGCAGAAATGTTACATTCCTAGTCCTTGTTTTGTGTTTTGACTAAACCAGCCTCTTCTTATCCCAAAGGGACTCACCTCCTTCCTTTCTGATTGGATTCCTTTTAACATTTAAACTTCTGCAAATGCAGTGTTGTTGTTGTGACTTCTTTGCGTACGTGTCCCCAGAATTCTTTGATTGTGATACCAGCCTGTGAGCATAATTTTGCTCTAAGTAGCACAGAGCTAAAAAAAGCAACCAAAACAAAAAAAGGGTAAAACTACCACATACTAAACAATGAAAAACTGCACACATGCCAATGCATTATTTTAAGGACTTACTGTTAATAATTATAGGTGTGGTAAGCTGTGGCCTATTACTAACATGACCAAATATGATATGACATTTTTAGAGCTACCTATCCATTATAATAGTGTGATGCTGTTCTTTGATAAGAAACTAGATAGAACTTGGTAGCTAATGAAAACAAGCATTTCAAAGAATGAGTGGGGAAGAAGAAACTTTTGGGTGAAAACACTTCATTCCTAAAATGAATCTGTTAGTCGTCTTAATATATAAACTAATGAAAAGATAGCATTGAATAAAAACTACCTTAATACTTTGTATTCTTTGTATCCCTTGCAGTTGTGATGCTGTTGGTAGGTACATTTAACAAGTAGAATGGTATTAAACTGCATCTCTGGTGTGTTTTATTTCTTTTTTTGTTTCCACCCTCTTCCTTACCCACCCCCACCTTCAGTTGCCAAATAGACTGGAAGAAAGGAAAGAATGTCACTTTGAAAACCATTAAGAAGAAGCAGAAACATAAGGGTCGTGGAACAGTTAGAACAGTGACAAAAACTGTTTCAAATGACTCTTTCTTCAACTTCTTTAGTCCCCCTGAAGGTAAATGGAGTATTACTTTATCTGTGTTAACCTCAAATATAGTGTGTACTTAACTCACTTTTTCTTCTCTTTTTTTCCTACAGTTCCTGAAAGTGGAGACCTGGTAAGTTGACTTATTTAAAATATGTAGGTAGATGGGAAACACTAGTAGAAGAATTCATGCCTTGTATACAAAGCGTTGAAATTGTTTGGGAATTTGCTAAACAGCTTTGGTTTTGACTGTTTCTGTATTTAACTGAGAATGCTCATGAAGAATAGTATGTGTTTGAGTTTGCTTTATTAGGAGTATTTGTAGAGTTGGATGGTAAAGTTCAGTTTAGTAAACTTTTAACAACTTATCCTTCTTGAAAGTTAGCTTGTGAATTGTTAACAGTTGTACAAATGTAGTGATCTTTGTTACTAGCCTTTGGTCTAATGAGTAGTGTTTAAGTCTCTCCCTTCAGGCATTGTTCAGGTGATGTTCAGTGACTGCATGTATCTGTTTATTTTATGCTGTTAAAAAAACCCCAAGGTATTAACTCTTAAGAGAAAGTAATAAAACAAGAATAGAAAAATAGAAAACTGCAAAGCTCACTCTTTGGTGTGCTTGCTAGTAGAAAACTCTGTGTCAATAAGCCATGCTTTTGTAAGGAAAACAGCTGAACACTGCTGAATACGTTATGCAGCTGGAGTGAGAAATCTGATTAAAGCCTCCAGAGGCATGCTGTTAGAACTCTAGTTGGCATGGACACCAAAAGCTGCATGTTCATAATGTTAAAAAACCAACCAAACAAAACCCCTCAACCAACCAAAAAAAAAGCAAACCCAAAAACCAAACAAACCAACAAAAACAAAACAACAAAAAAACAAACCCGAAAAAACCACAAAGCTAACTTGAACATAACTTCTCAGGTGAGAGACAGCAGAATGCTTGGTGTGTTAACAAAAGGAGTGAAAAAACTGGGATTGTATCTCAGAGCATTTTTAGGTGTTCAGGTGCTTCACAATGGCCTGCTCAATGGCAGTCATGGAAAAGATGCACTGAAGGAATCAAGTAGCTTGTGAAATATTTAGTTTTACAGGCTCACCTGGATAGTGTTTAGTTCTTAAGGGTATTATGCATAAGAACTGAAAGTATGGGAGGTATAAACAATTTTTCTAAGTACAATAGCAAGTTGGGGGTGGGGGAAGAATTAAGTAGAATTAAATTTATCAAAGAAGCAACCCCACAGTGCGTAATGGGGGTAGGTAGGCTCTTCAGAGTGTAAAACTTGGCTTCACAATTTCAATTCTGTAAAGCAAGTCCTGAACCAAAAAGGCCATCATATGGGATTTGTATAAATCTGACCACATCAAAGTCTGTACAACTCGTGGTTTTGTGTCAGTAGTAGTTATCAGCTTATGGTTTAGGAAATAATGTTGTTTTATGCAGGATGATGATGCTGAGGCAATCCTTGCTGCAGACTTTGAAATAGGTCATTTCCTGCGTGAGCGTATAGTTCCCCGATCAGTATTATACTTCACAGGAGAAGCTATTGAAGATGATGATGATGATGTAAGTATAATGTTCTTTCAGAAAGCTAAAAACTCTGAAATAATGTTGTTTAAAGACTTTGGGTAGTTTCTGACTTAGAATGTTGATATCCTTAGAATGGGATGTATCAATGTTAGTTTCAGCTGACCTTTCTAGAGTGTTTAAGAGCAGCACAAAAGTAATTAATCTTTGAAGTAGTGACTTCAGCGTTTTGTGGCAAAAGCACTAGTAAAAGCTGAATGTTTAGAGGACGTCTGAGTCAAATTTTGTGTGTAAGGCATTCCTAGGGTGGAGTGCCCATAACTTGGGGAAACTGTAATGAGCTGCCAGGGAAATATATTGGTCTTTCTAGCTGCTTAGCCTGTTCTTTGTTCTTAGTAATATTGGGCTACCAAGTTGTTTGAGATACAAGCCTGATTCTCTCAGGAGGGCACCCTTCTTAGAAAGGGATAGATAAAACACCTTCAATGCAAAAGCTTGAATTGTGTGCTTTAAAAGAGCTAAGCTTGAAAATCAAACCACAAAGTCCCAGAGCTTTTATATGGTTAAAATATTTTCTCTCCTCTGCTTCTGCACAACAAGGATGGTTTGACAGTTTGATTTGGCCAAGTCCTGCCACAAAATTAACTTCTAGAATGTAAAATGGTAGCCCTTTAGACTAAAGCCTTGTCTGAGGGATGTGGAAGAGGGAAGTGACTGATGGCAGATTACTTTAGGCTTTGAGACACTCTACTGGCCAGAAGTGTTCTCACAGTCTAATAAGCTCTTCAGTGTTGCACATAAGGAACTTAAGGTAGGTGGTTTTCTCTCCCAGAGCATAGTTTAAGAGATTGAACATTGCATTTTTCAATCTGTCAGGTACAGGAAGTTTACTTAGAGCACAATGCAATGTGGTCTCTGGCATCTGCCTGTGTTACCTGGCTGCACTTAAGCCATAAACAACTGCATTTATGACACTACCAAAACCATTTATTTTCTTTTCTAGTATGATGAAGAAGGTGAAGAGGCAGATGATGAGGTAAGCTGACAGATGGCCCTGATTTAAATAACTTCCCTTTTGTAGCTTATCTGGAATATGAGTTCCTTTTGTTTTTGAATGCTCTGGATACTAAGTTTAAATATTACTTAGGAAGGTAAGATACAGCATGTCATTTTGTGGATCTGGTGTGAACAGTTAAAAAAACCACAACAAACCACACACACACACACAAGAACAACCAAAGAGCCCTGAGGTATCTTACAAGTTAAGTTGCAGCTGATGTCAAAAGGTCATGTTCTTTGTGAAGGGCAAACTAATTTAATATGAATAAGTTAAAGTGGTAATTAATATATTTAAGAGTATAACTTGATCTTAATTTCCTTGAAAATGCCTCAAGAGGTTGAATGTGGATAAGCTAGAGAAATCTAAACATGTTTTTTTTTCAGGAGGGGGAAGAAGAAGCAGATGAGGAAAATGATCCTGATTATGACCCAAAGGTAAGGAATTAAAAAGAATATTTGAAGTTTGTGTATGCATACACGCACTTGAAATTTTATGTGGGTTAAATCTTGGCTTTTAGTTCAAGTCCTTAAACAGTTCCTGTGGTGAGTATATTTAGACTGAGGCTCTTTCAGTCCCAATTCTGACAGACTAATATTGGTAGAGCAACTTGTAAGAACTTATTTCTCAAGAATCATTTTGTAAAAGGAACCTTTGGTTTTGAGCACTGAAGTTAGTCAGGCTTCGTTTTCTACAAGTTGCTGCTAATGATGATAATGTTCTATAAGCTTTGTAAGAACATGCAGAGGACTGAATAATCCAGATTCAGTTTTTGGGAACTTGTCACAGTCTGACTCTGGCGCAGATTCTTTCTGGGAGAGTACGAAACTGAGGCTTTTTCGTGGTAGATAATAACAAGCCTTTTATTGCTTGAAGTAGCAAAAGTCAAGGTTTAGCAATGCATCTACAGCCAAGAGCAACTGGCAGCTTTCTTACTACACGGGAAGGGCAAATAACTAGTTGGGCTCAGTTTGCTGGAAAAGTGATTGTGAGCTCAGTTCATATTTTTTTCTTGGCTGAGGCAAGGGTGTGTTTGGCCACCTGAAAGCATCTGATTGTGATGATGATAGGTGAAAGCTGAAGACATGAAAAGGAAGTCTCTGTGAACTAAAAATTGCTGGAAAATGTGCTTGTAACATCAAAATGAGGATGCAGCATATTTTTCAGTAGGAGTAGCTGGAGCTACAAAGTGTACTAGTGAAAGAATCACATACTCTTAGCATTGTACCTAGAAGGATGTAGAACTGTTAATTGAAATGTACAGTCTGTTAGTGATGTTTCATCTGCTGTAGTGTTCAGATTTTTTCCAATTCTTTCTTGAATAGAAAGCAAAGTGAAGCAGCTGCAATGTGGGCTTATTTCCATCATTTCATATTGTTTTTCTAGGCTAAACAGAACTGAGAGGGCAAGACTGAATACTTGCTTTCAGAGAGAGCTGTCAAAGGGCTAGAGATAGTAATGGTACCCTAAGAATAAGTAGTTGTGAGCTGATCACAAACTGAAAGCCAGCTGAATTTATTAAAATACTATGGTCCTAGAACAGCTGTCTAGACTACAATAGTGGAGTAAAACTTGCAACTCAACTCTGCCCCCACCAAAGCCTTTTCCTTAAATTTCCATATGACTGAGATGTTGTTGTTTGTCTCTTTATATGTAATAGAAGAAAATTTCCACATCAGAATTTTCTAACAATTTGAATTTATTGCAAAAGATGTCTTCAGAGTGTTAAGAATGTACCATTCTTTGGTGTTTCATTGCATTGCTCTAGAGTGGCTTCAGGAGTAAGTGTGCCCTTATTATTGACCACAGGAAGGTTTTTTGGCCTCAAACCTGTAGAAGGCCTGGATGCTGCTTCTGATGTGGGTTGTTTGTTACAATGCATAACTTTCTTCTTCCTTTTTCCAGTTTTGATGTCTTTCAGAATATCCCACCACACTTAGTTCTGAACAGATTTTTTTGTTCTTGGGTCATAAACCTATCTACTAACAAAGCCAAAATGCAGCCTGTGTGTTGCCACACCCAAAGACAGCAGTATTAATAATACCAGGCCCTTAATTTAAGGGAAAATATGAAAGAACAACTTGGATACTGGAACTTGATCAAGTATGCTTAGTTCTTCTAAAACGCTGGTGTCTGTAAACTGATATTTCCTTTTTTTCTCAACAGAAGGATCAAAACCCAGCAGAATGCAAGCAGCAGTGAAGCAGTGTGTATGTGGCCTTGAGGATTACCTGCACTGTAATAGCCTAAACACAACTATTAGTTACTTACAGCCTTATGTTTTGTATCTTGGTAGAATTAAGTAACCAATTTGTTAAAAGAAAAAAAAAAACACACATAAGAACTGGTTTAAAATGTAGGTTCAATCTACCTAGCATTTTAACAGTATAATTTTCTGCCAATATGTAGAATGCAGTAAATCCCCTAAAGCATGAATGTTAATTCATTGCTACATAGTTTGGTTCTTGTGAAGTTTTTTGTCATGTAGCTATTAGACTGCAGCTGTGAAGATTATCAGAACTATTAACTGAGACCAATATTTGTTTAGAGAGAACTTTCTCCTGAAGAACCAACCAAAGTATTTTTCGGCCCAGTAGTCTGAACGGGTTTAAGTCTGCTTGCACTAGCTGTGCCTTCATTACTATGTTATAGAAATGGCAGTGACTTGTACTAACTAGGAGGTGATGATGCATTTTGAATTTGACTACTTGAGAAGACTAGTATAACTTGTTTAATTTCCAACGAGACCACATTAAACATTCATAACTGTCAGCTTGTTTATGCTATGGGTTTTGTATTTTATGTGACATAGTGATCTACAAAAGAAACCTAGTCATCATATTAAGGTTATTGTTTACCACTGGGGTGTGAATAAAACCTAGTATTTTCAGAAGCTAGTCTTGTTTTATTATGATGTTTGTATCTGCATGTGTAAACTGGTAAGGCGTATCTTTCATGCTGCAGTTCACCTTTTTCCTAGAAACAACAGTTGAGAGTTACTGAAAAGTGAGTTATACAGCATTTTAAAAACAAAGAGTAGTTCAAACTTTCCATACTTTCCATTTGCAGTGTGATACTTGTGAATCTGAGCTATGTGTTTCAGTGATTGGTCAACACTGCCATTTTGAGAAGACAAGTCTTTAGAAGTGGGGCTAGATCTGATAAAGGACTTCGGTATTGCCATGCCAGACTAAGGCTTTGGTTATTAGTATGAAATCTGGAGCCAAGAAAGGTGCCTTTGATTTCCAGTCTGTGTAGACAGAGCTAGGCTGTCCTGAACAAAATCTGCCCTGCAGCCTGAGGGAGTGCTAGAACACATAGCTTTATTCTAGTTCGTACTCACTGTATTAAGCATCTGCAGAGGAGGAAACAAATGCCAAAGAATTCCTCTCTCCTCACCTAATATTCTGTTCACTACACTTATGTTTGCACATTCTGGTTCATACTTTTTCCATATTGGATGTACACTGTTAGTTGAAACTGTGGGCTACAAGATCTTTTTTGTGCTAATGTTGCCTCTAGTTCAGCAGTGGAGGTGCTCTTGAGATGTGGATTTGAATGCACTCAACTTGAGCCGATGTCTTCCATCTGAATTTTCTCAGTAAGATGTTACTGTACTCTGCAGTCCTGTCCTTCACGTAACTATGGAAGTTCTGATGATCTAAGCAAGTACCCAGATAACCTTTTGAGGGACAGAATAATCCTTACTGGGTTGGAAAGAAATATCCATCTTAGCCATAGATCTTTTTCTGCAGTAGCTACTCCTTTTTTTTAACCTTTTTTTTCCATTCATGCCACTGCTATACTGACTTAACCATAAAGATTTTAAAGGTTTGAAAAGAGTAGGGCAAGCAGGAGGAAACAGCCACATGAAGATGGGGCTGGTGGAAGAGTTTCTGTAGCATGTCCCTAACTGGAGGGGCAGGTAAGTAATACAGAATGAAGCTTATCCCAAGCGCCCTTCTGAATACTCAGCCACTCTGTGAGGAAGAAGGTTTAGTGTCCTCTGACTAAACTGGTCTTTTTTTTCCAAATGTATTTTTTTATTTCCTGAAGGCTTGGCTACCACACTGCTTGATTTCAGAATCCCTATCAGGCTTCATCTTTCTCCTCTCCAGATACTAATGGATTTGGGAGAAGAGCTCTTTTTATCTATGGTTGTATATAAAGCAGTACTGTTGAAGCTATGCTCTTGGTACTTTTTATGTAACCCATAGATCATAGCATAGAGAAACACAGTAATGAAAGGTTAACATCACATTCTCTGGTAGCTATGTGTTAAGGTAGATGTGGTTTTTCTCTTGTTTTGACATAAATTCTGACAGAATATGCTTATCCTTTGAAGTACTGACCCTGCCAGGTGTTTGTGTATTGCTTGGTCTCTTCTCTGAGTATGTCTCAGGATTAAGTTTAAACTTGAACTTCAGGGTATGGTGAGACCAAACTTGATGGTATGTTGTGAGCTTGAGCAGTCATTAATACGGAGCTTTGGGGTTCATACCTTTGGACATGAAAAGTATCTGAAGTCCTTACTTAGATCTAGCCCATATTTACTAATGGCATCTGGCAACTGTGTCTTAAAAAGAGAAAGCACTGTTAAAAGTTGTTTGACTTTTAGAAGTTAGAGCTGTTAACAAATCCGGCTTGTTCCAATTGCTTTCTCACTAATATCTTCATATTATACAATGGGATACAATGTTTGAAAAGTGATGGTGATGGATGTCACAGCTCACCTGCAGCCTGCAAGATCCAGAGCCATGAATCCATTTCTGTTGACAGATTTTGGTAAGCTTCTATCTAGATTGACTTGCTGGTTCTAAATGGGCAGTTATTGTGCTCTCCAGACTGCAGCGAAAGGAAGGATATAATCATACAAATTGAGGTGCCAGTTCTTATGGCATCAGTTAAATAAAAACTGTTTTGGTGCTTAACGTAGTTTTGTGACTAATGACACTCTTGTTCAGCAATTCTGAAAGGCAGTATGTAGCAGGAACATTAAACTTTCAACACTGATTGGAGTATTGTGAGTCATTCTTTTCACTTCTCATGGGTTTGTACCAGCAGTAGAAAAAAACCCCAGACTTTCCTTTGGTATTTGAGGAAGATAAGTTACTTAATAACAAGTTCAGGCTTATGAAATATGCTACTGCAATGGGACTTTCGGTTAGTTGTTGCAGTACTGCACCAAAATTTAAACTGCATGAAAAATGTCTCCTGTCCAGTTTTGGCTGATGTTTTGACGAAAGACTTATGGAAAAACATGGAGTCTGTGAGGAGAGAGGCAGGAGAACGAGCTGAGACTTTGGATGAGAAGGAAGGGTGCTCAGAGTTTACACTTGAGAGGGATGCTTCTTGATAATTCTGCACTTTCAGCAAATGTAGATTAGATTACACTAGCACTGAAGAGTTCCTGCCTGGTATACCTTTGTTAATGGTAAAAAAAACCCAACAGAACAACAAAAATTCAAACAACAACAAAAAAACCCACCCCAAACCAAAACAGTAAGCTACAATGTAGTAGACCAGATTTAAGCTTGGTGTTCTTAAATTTTACTTCAAGGAAATGGGCAATGTTGGATGCAGTTAGAAATGTTACCTTTGGGTTATTTAAACACTAGGCATAGCAACATTTCTTACTAATGTTGTCTTCAGTTAAGTAGCTTCATAAGCTCAGATTCTTAGTTGGATTCTTGAAAGTGATGTATCCTGAGCTATGTAGCAGATATTCTAACTTTGTTAAAAACAAAAAACCACAGTGGAGAACTGCAGGAATTGAATGTGTTTCTTTGCATTCAAGCCAGTACTTAAAACTTTCCCTGTGTTTAAGATCTGCTCTTGTAGACCTGATCCAGAAATTAAGCTAATCATCTGTTTGTGTATGTCTGCCAGACATTTCCTCTTTCTAAAGGTGTATGTGCAGCAGTTGCTTCTCAGATTGTGCTGAAGTTCTTGGTATCTTAAGGAAGTGAAGTGTTAACTCCTCAGTACAGAAGGGGACAGTCCAATAATGAAGTCACTTCTGCATGTAATGGCCTTGATGGGCTGCTGGGTTTGGGCTAGAGCTGCACCTCCATTGCAGTAGGTAGACTCAGCTCTACAGTGCTTCCTTATTCTGTAGCCACACTGGGTTTCATTTCTTAACTGCTTTGTTCTGTTTGAGATGCACTGGTTCTCTGTATGCTTTTCGTTACTGATGCTTACCTAAAGTGAACATAAATCCATCTACTGGAAACAGTAAGTTGCTTCTTTCAGTATACTATCAATAGGAGGTGGAAGTTTGTGCATATGGCAACTTGGACAAGATTTGTCTAATCATATTTTCAATCTTCCTGTTAGACCTCTGCTCAGACTTAGTAGTCTTACACATGGGCCTGTGTCTCTGCTTTTGTAGGAAAAGCAGATGAGAGCACACCACAAAGAATATAAGCTGTTCCACATTTGAGTCTGCTTGGAGTACACTAGGAGTTGGTGTACAGGGAGTGTGAGAGTAGGTGCAGAGTTCACAGAATCACAATGTTGGAAGAGACCTTGAAAGATCCTCTAGTCCAACCCCCCTGTCAGAGCAGGATCACCTGGATCAGGTCACACAGCAATATGTCTAGATGGGTTTTGAATGTCTCCAGCTAAGTAGACTCCAGAACCTACCTGGCCAGCCTGTTCCAGTGCTCTGTCACCCTCACCATGAAAAAGTTTTTCCTTATGTTTACATGGAACCTCCTATGTGCCAGCTTGCACCCATTGCCCCTTGTCCTGTCATTGGACATCCCTGAAGAGAATCTGGCTCCATGCTCCTGACACTCACTTTTTACATATTTATAAACATTGAGGTCACCCCTCAGAGTTAACAAGAAGGGTTGTTGTCTCTGCAGCTGCAGAGTGGGCTTAGCTCCTGAACCTCACGGTTGTGAGCTTTGCTTCTATATGCTCAAGTGTTGTACCTGCGCAAACTTAGATTTACTCTGCAGTTGATGAGAAGCGGTCAGTATATTCTGAACTTGCAGCTTGTTTACTCTGGTGGTCAAATCTGAGAAACGTAAACCCTATATATTACAGGCTGACTTTGCTCTACATTGTGATCCTAAGTGCTTTTTAATTTTTTTATATAATATTGCTATTTCTGAAGTGCAAGGGATGTTGAAAAAGCCAGGCTGGAGAAGCCACAGTGCCAGTAGTCTGTGCATTGCCCACACTTTCTTCATTGAGTACTGCCCTGGGTTGTAGGGAACGCTAAGGCCCGGGGCAGTGTGGTTGGCAGTTACAGTAAATATTTAATCTGTTTATGCTTGGTTTACTATGGGGTATATACATGTATCTGTGAGATGGAACTTGTAAAAGGAAAAGTCTGCCCCCCAGAGCACGTGTTCAGTGCTTGGTCAGCAGCAAGTTCCAGTGAAACTCCTGGAAGATGGTAAAGGTAAAAAAAAAAAAGTTTAGCAGCCACTTCTTGTCTTAATTGCTTTAATTGCATATCAACGTGTCTATTTGTCATGTATTTCTCACCTCATGGCAATTTTTTCCCCCTCATTTTTCTTCTGTCTCGAAGTCACCAGCTCATTTCATTTAGGTTTCCCTCTTAACCCCTTTCCTGTTTTAACCCTTCTCAGTCAGGATGCCCTTTGAAACTAATAGGTGTCAAGCTGCTGTCTGCAGATCCCTTATGCAGGAGAAGAACACTAGTGGTCTTTTTAGTCTTCCACGGTGGCTTCCCAAAATAATGGTTAACTTGCCTCAGGGTTTAAAAACCAACCAAACAAAAAACCCAAAACCACTTTAATTATCTTACCATAATTACCCTTTAATTAGGGTTACAAACACAAAATTTCAACTACTTCAGTCTAAGCTAGAGAGCTTAGGATGTAGGAGACCGGTGTATTTAACAAACAAATATTTCTGTTACCAGTATCGACTTCGAACACGGGAAAGGAGAAATTCAGTAAAGAATAAATGCATCTTGGATGTACAGACTTAGAGGATCAGATTTAGTGGCTTTTTTCAGGTTGTAGTATTGCAAGTTTGACAGTAGGAGGCATCTGCACACCAGGTATTTCAGGACGAAGGGATGCAGAGCAGGCATAGTAATTACTGAAATCAGTAAATACAGCACAGAGGGAACATTTAATATAATTGCAGGGGCTTAAATATATATTTAAAGAAAACTTAAGTAAAATGTCAGTGGAATAATGTGTTGTACTTAACTGCATTGAATATGGATTTTCAGACACTTTTTGGAAGCTTGGTTCTATCTAGGAAAATGAAGTTTGTTACCTTTTACTGGCAAATTCTGCACAGTTAAATGGTATTTTCTTGTTCTTTTGCCATGAAACTGCCAGAATTTCATCTTGCCCTGTCTCCTAGCTTTTGACTGATTATTTTGGTCAAATATAACATGTTTTAAATGGCTGTTTTAAATGGTTTTAAATTTGCAGGCTTGTAAAACATCCATTTAAACTTGTACTCTGTATGTTTACTTCTGATCACATGCTTAGCAGCATTTCCTCAGGAATAAATGGTGGTTGTGAGTCTACACACCAACAGAGCATGTCCATTGATTTTTAGAGTTGGGTTAAAAATCTGACATTCAACACTTCAGAGAACTTTATGCCATGGAAGCCCAAAGTAGAATGAATTTAATCCCCTTCTCCTGCATATTTTACAAAAATCTTTGTCCACACTACTCTCACTTTTTTCTTTTGCTTAATTACAAATGAGAACAAGCTAAAACGGTGCAAAAATAATATATATAGCTATAGATTATGTTCATGTTCTTTACTGTTACAGTGCAGTGTTCTGGCTGGGGGAGGGCAGGAAGTTCTTGAATGCTTGTTACAGGATAAGATGTGGGACTCCTGTTTCCACACTACTGGTTAGTGCATTTCCTTGGAAGCAAATGGTTGTGGGAATGAGCTGTAGCTTATAGCATATATTTTAAGCTCTATTCTTTAGATAAAGGGGTGTTCAAGATACTAACACTTATCTTTCAGTTTGTGGTTAGCAAGTTGCCTTTGTTAATGATTTGAATGCCTTCCAGTTACCTCAGGAAAGGTAAACCAGCTAAATAATTGTAATTGCTGTTACTACCGTAATGGATTACCTCTCAACAATTTATCAAAATTAACTTTGAACTTCAAAAGGAAGAGATTATAAAAAGAAATCCTTTATAAAAAAATGTTATCGGATAAATTCCATTAAAGCTATCAATATTGATTTTGTCTCACTGAGCTGTGCTACAGCATGACCTGCTGACAGGTTTGTTGTGAGGAAGGTTTTTTTTTATGGCCATGTTAAATACGCGTTTATGTATATATGTAGTATGAGATGTGGTGTGAAACTTCCAGCTTTCTTATTTACACTGGCATTGTCAGGCCAATTTGGTTCTGTGGGCCTTTGATTTACATTTAATATATCAAAGGACTTAAAAAACAATAGTTCAGTATTAACCTTAGGTTACTTTTTTACTCAAATAAATGAATTCAAAAGCTATCCTCAGGGGAGAATCCAAACATAAGCAAATTTGTGGCAACAGCGCAGAATAACAAGAACCATGGTCCTAACTTTTTGCCAGGGTAGCTTTCTGGGTGTGTTTGTTTTAGTTGTGCAGGGTTTGCTTTTTGTTTGTTGCCTTTTTTTTTCCCCTTGGTTGTTTGTTTTCCTAGTCTGCTTTTAAAATTCCCAAGTGGTGAGGTTCTTCGGTTTCCTTGAGGAAGTGATAGGGATCCCTGCTTTCTTTAGCCCTTTCTCCATATACTGCAGGGAGTACAGATACACGTTAGATAGACAGTAGAAGCTCCTTCTCCGGGGCCCGGGGACAGAGCAAGGGGGAAAGGCAGGGGTCACGCCGTTTGTACGGGTGGTTGCGTTTGCTCCTTTGCTTAATAGAGCAATGAGCGTTTAAATATCCCTGTGCTGCTGAAAACTGTCACTGCTTTTATTGGGTTTGAATAAAAAACGTACAGAATGGACACCTTGCTGTTGTCCTCCACGGGGGGAACGAAATTTGTTCCCATTACCGGTGGAAGAGCACGGTGAAAGCGCCGAGCGCTTGAATCATTACACTGATCCCTTCACTAGCGGCCACAGCGGGGACCCCCTTCCCGCAGCCCCGTCGCGGAGGCGGGGCGGGGGGCCGGAGGCCGGCGGCTGTGAGCGGAGGGGCGGCCAGGCGGGGCAGGGTAGGGCCGATCCTCTTCTCCGTGCCGCGCCGTCGGCGGCGCCGGGCTTCCCCGCTGCCGGCGGGAGGAGCCGCCTTTTCCGCTGGGTGTCACTCCGGGGTGGGAGAGGCTCCTTCAAAAGCTGAGGGGAGGGAAAAGCCCGCTGCCACAGCCGCCCGCACCGGCCGCGCGCCCGTCGCGCCGCCGCCCGCCACGCCGCGGCACGGGCGGCAGCCGCTGCGCTTCCTGCGGGCCGGGGCGCTCCCGGCACTCCGCCTGGGAGCCGGCGCGGGGCGGAGAGTCATCGGCTGGTGCCGACTGCCCCCCGACCCCAGCCCCTGCGGGCGGAGGCTCCCGGCCCCGCCGGCCCATGCGAGAAGGATGCTGGAGAGCGGCTGCAAGGCGGTGAAGGAGGGTGTGCTGGAGAAGCGGAGCGACGGGCTCCTGCAG
This sequence comes from Megaceryle torquata, assembly GCA_024611175.1. Lineage (NCBI taxonomy): Eukaryota > Metazoa > Chordata > Aves > Coraciiformes > Cerylidae > Megaceryle > Megaceryle torquata. The sequence continues at coordinate 22,812 of JANIJG010004449.1, read as the reverse complement.
CTCTGGAAGAAGAAGCGCTGCATCCTTACTGAGGAGGGGCTGCTCCTCATCCCCCCCAAGCAGCAGCCTCCGCAGCAGCAGCAGCTGCCGCCACCTCCGGTGCCGGCCGAGCCGGCGGCCAAGATCAAGGAGCTTCACTTCTCCAACATGAAGACAGTGGACTGCGTGGAGCGGAAAGGCAAGTACGTGTACTTCACGGTGGTGATGGCTGAGGGGAAGGAGATCGACTTTCGGTGCGCGCAGGAGCAGGGCTGGAACGCGGCGATCACGCTGCAGATGGTGCAGTACAAGAACCGCCAGGCCATCCTCGCCGTCCGCTCCACCCGACAGAAGCAGCAGCACCTGGCGCAGCAGCCCCACGGCCCGCGCCTCCGCACCGCCTCCAACTCCGCCTAGCGCAGGTAGGGTCCCCGGGACGTGCTTCGGGACCCGCTCCGCAGCCGCCCCCGGGGCGGCCCAGCCGCGCTCCTCCGCCCGACCCCGACCCCACGGGTGCCCCAGGCTGGAGCCGGTGCCACAGCGCGGCTCCCGGAGGGGAGAACCCGCTGCGGGCGTCGCTTCATGGACTCACCGACCGCCCTTTGTGCCCCGCTGTCTTATTGCAGGTTAAGTTAACGGAGCGCTTCGGGGAAGCGGGACTGAACGCGTTCGTGGCGGACGTACTTCAGTGGGTGAAAAACTGGGCAAGCGCCAGAGATCCAGGTAGACTGGAGAGAAGCGGCTCTACAACCTGAACCCCAGCTAGCTGCTGCTGCTTTGCCACCCTCGATGCCGAGAAGCATTTCAGATCTATTATTTATGAACCTTGGAAAGGATCTTTCAGTGTGATGGGAATTCTAGGAGACGTGATGTACTGTAACTTTATTTTAATGTATTTTATTTTATTTATTAGAGTTGTTTGGTTTTGTTCATTTTTGTTTTAGTTTTGTTGTTTTGGGCTTGGTTTGTTGGTTATTTTTTTAAAAGGATTTTTGCAAGACACTTCTGAACGTAGGCCATATCCAGAAAGTAAAGAAAAAACCCAATATGCGTGTTAGCTCCCTAAAAGAACTAAAAAGTTCTGGATAGTAAGGCCATGTGCAATTAGACAAAAGAGTTTTTCATTTTTTACCTGGAATGCACTGTATTACACTAACATGGAAAATGTGATGTATGGTTTGGAATTTGGCTGAAACCCGCAATGCGTATGTAAACTATTCTCCCTAATGAGAATAACAATTATAGTCTGGTTTTTAAATTATTTTATTCTAAAATATTATGTGCGGTAGAAGATGATAAAACTTACTCGCTCTTGGTTATTCAAAAAAGCAGCATCGGTTGTCATTCTGAGATTAAAACCAATCTGTTTAATGTACAAGTGGAGGGGAACCTGACCAACGTCTTTTGTGGTACAGAAATGGCAGCTGGATTCCAGTCACCCATTTGATGTGCTTGCGCCCAGACTGGAGGGCTGGAGCTGAGAAGCATTTATGGATGTTTCTTAGTGTCTGAATTCGGGGCTCCCTCTGCACGGCTGGTGTGTAAGCGGTCTGGGCTCTCGACCTGTATTGAATTTTCATGGCAGTTTTTAAATGCATTAAAGTAGCCCCTAGTTTAAAATCCATTTTATGTATGTATTGGTGTGCAAATGGATTGTTTTGGTCACAGTTTTCATAAGCTAAAAGCTGCTCTCTAGCTGAGATAAACTAGATTAATTTTGGTGTTTAGCACTGTCAGATGTTGAGAGAAGCATGTGACCTCACCTCTGAAAACGTTAACGAAGCCGTGAAGTTGGAAAACAAAGGGCTAATTGCACAGCTGATATGTCTTCCTCTGCCTCTTAGAAATCAGTGGGAGTTTTTGGCTGTAGATGCTGGCGAGAGCAGGTTGGAGCTGTTTGCCCCTTGTGCAGGGGAGGGAGCTGGGCACAGGCCTTCATGCTTTCCAGGATGGGGCTGTTCAGGCGATGGGTGACTTCATGTTGCATGCTGCTACAGCCCGGGTTTGAAGTGGGGAGGTTGTAGGCGGGAAGCAGCAATGTGGCCCTGTTGTCTCTGATCCAAGGCAAAAAGTTGGAGCCGCAGAGCTATTTATTTTAACTAGCATGGTGAGGAAAATGGCTTTTGGCCCCTTTATGAGGTACGTGAATGTAAACAAAATCATTTAAAGCTACACATCCAGGACTTTTTTGTTTGTGTAACTGAGGCACAGCTTGACTGTAAAAGCTCCACGTTCTTGATTCAAGCTGTTTTAGTGCTTAAAGCAAAAGACTGAAACAACACTCGAAGATCTTGGAATTGGCTACTGCACATCAGTCCCTTCCTCTGCACCCTAAGCATAAGCTCAGGCCTGTGAGGAATAAGGAGGGATCTCTTTTAGCCCTCCTGTTTTTCTCCTTGTCCCCAGGTGTCAGGGTCACATACCTAGACATGCAGAGCACATCATGGTGCAGAATTAAAGCCTGGACCTTGGCAGTCCTCTGTGGTTACTCCCAAGTGCTTCTTTCCAATCTGGCCCTTCACAAGGCTGACTGATGAGCTTGGGGTGATAGATTACAGCTGTCCTAACAAAGTTATTACTTTGAGACTAATTGAAATCGAAGTTGCCCTGCATCTTCTAGGATTAGATTTGCTGTCTTGGCAATCATAATAGCCAGATTCCGCATCTCTGTACATCTGCCATTATCATTCTGCTAATGCTTGGATGTTAGAGCTGCAAGGGCATTCTCTAATGAGCTAGTCAAAGACTCACAAAATAGACTGTAATTTTTAATTTGGCTCCTCTCTTTAGAGTCATTAATTACAGTTTACTGAATAACTAATCCACCTTTTCAGATATAAAGATGTATCACTGATGTCTTACCTACTAAAATCCATTTTAGCCTACTGAAGGATAAATGTTATTGATGAAAATGAATTTCTATGTGATCAGACACCTATTTCTCTAGGAGAGGCAGATATACCTGTCCTCAGTGGATGCAAGCCCATGAATGTCACAGAAGTTTATCGATCTAGTCTAAAGTTGAAATTTTACTGCTCTTCTGGAAGTGTTTGTACTTTGTGAATCAAAGGTGACAGTTTTGGTGATATAATTGACGTTAAGGTTTGAGAAAACAGTTTCCATTTTGAATTTGCTGCTCCTTTTTACGGGTTCAAGGTCAGTGTACCCCTTTCATCTTATTTTTCCTGTTTTTAAGTTGTTTGGAGGGATGCTCTTAAAAGCATTTGGACTGATACAGTTCACCAACAAATGTTTGCCAGTTGCCATTGCCTGCTGTGTAACCTTTTGAAAAATGTTGGTGTCAGCCAAATTCTTAGTGTGGGAATTGGTCGTGTCAACAGAATCCACCTTGAGCCGTTCCTGTGTCTGCAGCCTGAGTTGGTGGGATGGATATAACAATCAAACCTTCCCCTTGTGCCTCTGACTGTCTCCTGGAAACTGAATGGGAACAAACTGGCTGGGGTCCCTTGGGGACAGTTGGACCATGTGGCTCATGCCATGTCAGTATAAATAAGGCTAAATTGTCTGATGTGGACAATCTGACAGCTTTCTCACGCTCTAAATTCTGTGGGTTTTTTTTTTTTTTCTTTTTGTTTTGGTTTTGGCTGATAGTAATTTTAGACCAAGAAATTGTTTCATGTTATAAATGAGGTAGTTCTGGGCTTTTTTTGGTTCGTCCCCTACTATTGCATAGTCTTTGTTGGAGCTACTCGGTTATATACTGTCTGTTGCTGCTTTGTAAGCAATGGCTGTGAAAGTAGGTCCAGCACATCAAGCTCCATTTTATTGGAGCTTTGCAACTAAAGAAAACAGGTTGTCCTTCCTCTTACCAAAAAAAACCCACAAAAACCCAACCCTCCAAATAAAAATAAAACCCCAAAACAAACAAGAAAAACCCCAAACAAACAAACCCCAATCAAAATCAAAAAGCCATCAGCATGTGGCTGAAGTAAATTCATTATGGAATAAACAAAATTGTCAGTAACACGGTACATGCTTTGTATAGGTAGCAAAACTGGACAGTCAGTTCATAAAGAACTCAAACTGACATGTCTTAATTAAAAAAACACAAGTGATTAAGGGGCAGATTCAGCAAGAAAATTCAAGCTTTGGTGACCAAGAAAATTTAGAAATAGGGGGAAAAGGACGATCAAGTGGATGTTGTCTCTGACATCCTGAAGTAATTCCTCTTTTTTAAGGTTCATGATATGCAAATGACAGCTTCTGAATTATAGCTGCAGTGATGTACCAAATGTTTTCTAGCATATCCTATTGTGAGCAGAAATATCAGTGTCATCAAGAAAAAAAAATTGTGTAAATATGACTCATAAATGATTTCTGAGAGATGTGATTTATTTTTCATATTTTTCGAGATGCATTCCATTTCAAATAAAGAGGTACCTATTGAAAGAGCTCTCGATATTTTTGAGGAATGGTTGGTTGCTGGGCTACATGCTTTTTCAATGTCTTAAGCTCAATCTAAAGGCTTTGAACCTGTGAAGATGCCTTTTGAAGGAAAGATCCACCTAGATGCTCCAATCTTTATACATAGCACAGTTGCAAGGCTCCGTGTCCTCAGTTTTACTTCTTGCTATGTGTGGTGTGTGAGCACCCACACTGAGTCCTACTAATTGCAGTAATACTCTGCTTGGTGTCACAGTCCACATAAAACAGATCTTTGGGACATGGACTTCAGGCTCATCATATTTACCAGTGAATGCCTTGCTCTGTGTGATATTAGGAATCTAAAATGAAGCATTAAATGTGCCTTGTTGCTCTTTTTTGTGTGTCTGAAGCACAATGACTGAATTTCAAGGAATTTGAAAGTAGCCCAGAAAGAGCACTTACACCATTGGGTGTGTCCTCTGACCCATTCTCTTCTAGCTTGGTGGGGAAAAAAAAAAAAGAGAAATGATGTATGACAAGAAAAATCTGTGATGACTTCTGCTGCTTTGGGGTCTCCACAAAACTGCAGCTGTTCAGATGTCTTGAAGAGCCCTGAGGTGTATTTGTATTGCAACAGGTCCTCATTTTCAAGCATCTTCCAAAGGTGCATTAACTTCAGAGGCACAGTGTGCGTTGACCTTGACTTACTGATGCTGTTTGCCTTTACTGGAGAGATGTCTGGATGGATATGGAGAGACCTCTTCCATAAGAAGGCTATTGCTGTAACAAACACAAGTTCTCTTTTCAATAGTTCAGGTCTTTCATATTTTTTAATAAAATGAGGGGAAGAGGAATAGAGAAATAGAATAATGTCTATGTTTTTCAAGCAAAATTAATTAGGAAAGACAACCAAACTAAATGTCTTTGTTGTCCTCTGAAATGAGATCTCAATCAGAATGATTTCTTGCAACTTCAATGAATTCACAGCAGAGTTGAACTGAAACAATTTTCTTAGTTCTGATTTGGGTTCAATTTCAAACCCAAAGCCTTTACTACTTAGACTGCTTAGAAACAGGCAGTTGAAGGAACATCTCAGTCCTGCCTAAGGACTAAGTGTCAAAGTGACTTTCCTCACCTACCCATTTTTTAAAAATCAACTGTCATGAAGACCGTCAACATAAGTCTTTTAAAAAAAGCTTATTTCTAATGTATAAAGCTATAAATGGTATTATGGGTGTTTGTGATAATGGTTTTTTCTGTCTTTTCACTGGGGGATTTTTGATGTGTGAGGTAAGGACCCTGGAAACACCACACAGCTGTTACATGCTGCTTGCAGTGTTGCTTCATGCCTTCCGTGCTGAAGATGGGCTGAGCAAAAGGTGGTGACTTTGGTTCTGCTAAAAGCTGAACACCCTTAAGGTGTCCTGGGAACTGCTTGGGATCTCACAATGGAGCTCAGTTACCTGTGGGGTCTTGGCCGAGTGCTACACGCTGAATTTACAAGGAAAGGGGCATCAGCTCCTGGGTGAGGCACTGGGAAGCAAGGTTGTATTGCTAGCTGGCACCCACGTGAAGGTCACACTCTGTGTCAACAGACTGGTTTGATTGCAGCACCTGCAACTTTTCATGAAGAAACTTTGTGGGGAAAGCCAGAGGTGAGGCTTCTGTGCTTAAGTTGGGATTTTTTGGGGGGTTTTGTTTAGGTTTTTAGAAAAACACCAAAACAGGGGCATTTACCCCAGTACAGACTAATCACAGCCACTTTAAATTGGCCAGTTTCACGTCACTCCTGAGTCATTCTGCTATGTCTCTACTGATGCCAGTTGCCAGTGCAGAGAAAATGGTTGTTTGGATGGGGAGTCGGTTTGTGTACAATGATGCAGTGGATTTTGCATAAACAATTTTTTTATTGACCCTGCTTCATAATATTGTCTTGATATAGTTTGTAACCAGCCATAGTAGATTAACCAAACCGGTAAGTAGGTATAGAATGAGTAACCATTACAATGATGCATACAGTGCTCTGTGGTCAGCAGAATATTTTAAACGAGACAATCTACCCCGTGTTTTGTAAGGCTTCCAATGAGATGAGGAAATTGCTGCTTTTGTTTTTAAGATCTTGTCAGTGTTTTGTAAATATTTCTGATATTTATGACTTCATATGGCTTTGATTATAACTTGCAGGAGAATTGGGTCATATACTGTTTAGAAGGAGATTATTTAATTAACTGTAATTTTTGTTAGGTTTTGTCGCTTAGCATTCAGGATCTTTTGCACCTACTGCTATTTCAAAGGTAAAAGTACATCAAGTAGTAACAGCAGCAAACCTGTTGTCTCCTTCAGAGAATAAATCCAGCCTCTTCTTGGCTTGGGTGCCAGAACCAGGGTCCTTTGAGGGAACAACTCTCCTTCATGTTGCTGTGTGCTTTGGACCTGGTTCTGGGGATGATAACTCCCTGTACTGGTTGATAGCACCTCTCTGCAAGGCTCTCAGCCCACTTGTATATCATATCTCTGCCCTGGAGAAGAGGAAACTCGGGACCAGAGAGCCCCAGCTGCCTGCCCAAGGTCATGCTTTGGGAAACAGCAGCATTCCAACCATTGGCAGGATCCCTGTCCCTGCGTGAAAAACACTGCCTGGTGCAGCAGAGGCTGCTTCCTTTCCTGTGCTTGGCAGGAACCTTCCTTAGAGCCAATGGCTAATGCAGTGTCCAAGTCCCCACATGATGGTCTTTGGATGGAGACCCAAATGAATGACTGTCCTACTGGGTAAGTTCCAGCCTTAAAAAAACATTGTGGTGCAGCTACTTGCCTGGTGGAGATCAGACTAAGACAAAACACTTAGGTTTCACATGGGATTTAGGAAAGTTTTTGGATCATTTCAGATTATTAAATCAGCTTTTGGTTATTCCCAGCACAAGTCGTTGTATAAACAGTGTTCTAGGAGTGAAGGGATATGTGATTCGTTACCCATTTCCAGAATGATTAAACTCCTCTATTTACTATGGATTACAAGGACAAAGAGAGGTTATCAGCCCCATAATAGCTTTGAAAGGACTATATATATATGAAACCAATGTTAATGCAGCTTTTACATCCTTCTAACTGCCTTAACAGAGGAAGAGAAAGAAAAGAAAAAAACAAAAAAAAAGGAAGGGGGAGTACTTTTCTCTACCATTCCACTATCACTTGACCATTTCACTCAACTAAGGAATTTTGAGATAAATCCTTCTAGCCAGAGACACTTATCACAACTGCATGTTTTTCTACAAGAAAGAAAAAAAAAAAAAGGATTGATGCACAAAGCTCTGTAGTAGCTCCTAGACAACCACCTTATTCTAACCTGCTGCAGGACACTGATGAAGCTGTGTGAGTCTATTGTTGTGGGCTTTTGCAACAGCCCCTTAAACCATCTGTGGAGCTGAAAACTCATCCATGCCTTTTCCTGTGGCAGCAGTTACTGCACCATGCAGATGACCTTGCTCAGGGGGTTTTCTTGTACACAGATGAATATGAGAAAAAATATGCTGTTCTTTTAAATGCCAGCCTTGAAGTGGAAGAGCTATTTACTGGCTTTTGGGGGGGCTGTTACTACTCTCAGCTAGTCATAGAGTGGTGCCTCCAGCTGAGTTAGATGTGTACTGGCCCCTTTCTTCATTTTTATCACAGATTGTTAATATTTCCTGTTCCACTAAGCCACGTTTCCCCGGTACTCGTTCCTAGTGCTTGGCTCCTAAACAAAGTCACAGCTCTTGTCACAAGGCAGCGTACTTATCCTTCAGGCAAGTGATGACTGAGGGCTCAGCAGCAGGGAAGTAACACTGACAGCTCTGCTCTCGGGTGGCAGATTGTCAGCATTCCTCACCAGGGCACCCAGCTGGCCTGGGAAAAGGCTGCTGTTTTGAGGGAGGGAGTGAAGGAGATGGATGGACTCTAAAATAGGGCAACTGTCCTTGTAAAGCTAAGGAAGATGGAGATGGATGGTTGGCCAATCCGTTTCTGAGCAGAGGCGGTGTCAGACCTGTGAATCTGCAGAGCCCAAAATGACTACTGTGATTCTGCAGGCAGAAGCTGAGTGGTCAGGTGTGAAAAGCAAGGGCTATTTGATGGCTGAGAGGGCAGTAATACATTATGAAATGATGATAATTATCAACAATAATCCATTTTTTGCCCTGTTCTTGTTAGAGAAGACAGTAGCTTGCGTAAACAGGAGGATGACCACACTGGGTGGATATGTCTAGGATGAAACTGAGATCATTTCTGCAGCTAATCCACAGGCCCACTCCTGTGTTAAGAATTAGCCCAAGGAGAGTTGAGAGCAGCAACTGCAAAGAAACACTTAGCCTCTGCCCCAGGGAAGCTGCTACAATCACTCCCAAACAATTTGGAAATTGTTCCTCTGTGTTTTCCTGAGGCTTTAAGAAGCTTGCAGTCACAGCCCACAGACATCTCACATTGTGAAACTGCAGCCATGGGGTGATCAGCTCCCTGCCACCCTCCCCATCATCCTTAGTCATCTAGGAAATAGGTGCCTCCTGGGATGACTCAGGACAGGCAGCCAGGAGGGCCTGGGGCTTATTTCCATCCTGCTATTGCTAGCTATGTCTGATGGGAGAAGCCTTCCAGGGTGACTCCTGCTCTGAAGACCTCTCTGCTTGTGGAAGAGGGACAAGTTTTGTCATAAATGGTCTTGAAGGTGCTTGCTAGCTCTCCAGGGATATGCCATGCCACTGTCTTGCTGGTAGCTTTACCAGCACTGTCTTTCCTTGCCACAGCTGTGTGAATGCTAGCACGGAGAATGAGCAGCTGAACAAGGGCTTCTCCAGAAAGCTTAATGGGGGTCTTCAAAACACCTTCAACCCTGCAGTTCTGCTGTTAATAACCTCAGAAACAGCTCTGATGACCTGATTAAACTGGGGTTCGGGGGAAGGTGCTTTGTGATGAACATGAAAGATAAACTCTTTGGTTGTATCTCAAGAACAGAGATCCCCTTGCCCACTGCCTTGGTAGCCAGCCCAGATGTGGTGTGTAGTATCCATGTTTGGCACCTATGTTTTCAGGGTTTGGGTCTTTTTTTTTTTTTTTTTTTCCCTAGGTTTTCCCTAATTCTGTATGTTTCAGCCACAAAGTAACCTAACAAAAGGTATTTTATTTTTCTAAAGGTAATTCTAAACATTTTGCCCATTTTCCTGTTAGCTGAAAGTCTGCAGCAATCTCTTTTACTGCTGAAGCTCAGTGAGGAATGGTAAGTGCTTATGCAGATAGCCTTAATGTAGCATTTAATTGTTGTTTTGGGCAATAGTAGGGTCCTAATACAATGCAAAGGTTGCATAAAAGGAAAGATTATATATATCTGCAAAGCTGACATGGCTACAAAGATCATTTTGCTGGTTTTGATTTCCTAGTGTTTTAATTTAACTGAATCTGAGCAAATTTAATGGTTAATTTTCAGAATATTAACTTAAGGATTTTTATTTTTCCAAAGCATTCCCTTGAAATGAAGTTGAAACCTTAAATCCAGCTGAATCTGGGGGAAGTAGTTTAGTTTTGCTGAGCTCTGGGTATGCTTAGTCTTTCTTCAGTCCTCTTTTCCCTTCCTCAGCTCTGAGTTTAGCGCACAGCATTTAGCAGGAGAGGTTTGCATACCACCCTGCCAGCAGCTGTTTCACCATCCCTTCTGTGTGCCTTACTGATGAGCCCAGTGCCTTGTAAGTGTACAGTAGCCCTTGAGCAACCACAGGTATGTCCACTGCTCAGTCTCCACGCAGCCATCATCTGTTAGGTTTACCCTTGTAAAATGAAACTGCCACAGCTGGGGCTTGCTCTTAATTCAGCTGTCACAGCCTGTCCAGAACTGCCCCAGGGGGATGTGGTAGGTGAAGCCCTACAAGGGTGATCCTGCACTGATGTCCTTCAGGGGTATCTTACTTTTTTTTATCTCCACATTTTTGCTGCAGTCACTGAAAAGCATTTGCAGACATTAAGGAGATGGGATGGTGCTTCCCCTCTCACAGCTACTAACGTGGCTTCCAGCTTGTGACTGATTAAGGTAAAATTTGGTTTGCCTTTGCAACTGTCATTGCCACGTTTCTGCTCCAGGCAGAAGTTAAGGTGCACTGAAAGCAAAGATGAATCTAAAAGCAGCTTATTTATGCGATACTCTTGACAGGTCTTCCAATCCTGTGCCTTGTGGCCTTCCTTTAACCTTGACTTTACACAGCTGCTGTAAAATCCAGTAGCTCCCTGACCCACAGTCGGGGAGCGGCAGGCTCAGGGTGGCAAGATTTCTGTGTACCATTTGGAACAGAAAAATAGTTTTTATATCCTGAAGAATTCCCAGTTCATGGAGAAATGAATGTCAGAAATCCAGGGCTTCATTCAGCATGATTCTTATGCAAGTGCCTAAGTTCTAATAGTGTGGCATTCTCTGGCACTGGCAGGGTTAGCCCAGATTTAGGGGCTGTCCTGACTCACACCTCTGCGCACCCAAGCACCAGGATACATCTGTTTTCAGCTCCTAGATGTTGACTACATGACACTAGAAAGCTGTTACCTGCCATTTACTGCTGTTGGTCTATTTAACAGTGTTTCTATAGATGCTATGTCAGTGGGCTAAATAGCTCAGAACTGCAGTCAGCTATTTTAATTGCTGTCCACTCCTGGGCCCTAAAAATCCTCACCTTTTATGAACCCTGTCATTGTTCTCCCTTCACATCATTTAATGGCTTTTTTGAAGAGGAAACCTCAATTTTTGTATGTTTTCCCTCCTCCAGGAAACCTTGCTCTTAAAGTCTGTCAGCAGCTTCAGATTGATCTCCAGCCCCCAGGTTTGCATACCACCTACTTAGGGTATTCAAATCCTTCATGTTCACAGATGTGTGCAAGTGAAGTGCCAGGAATGAGGAAAAATTAGTCTATTAAGCAGACAGAGATGTTAAATAACTGTCCACCCTCAAGAAGCTGTCATATTTCTACATCTTGCCGGTCAGGACATCAGGAGTGTTTGTTATTAGAATTTTTCATATCTGAGGATTACGAAGCTCTGGTGTCTGCTCTGCTTGCAACATTAATGCCTGTATGTCTGTGTGCATAGAGGTGTTCACAGAAGTGGAAATGTGCAGCACCTCCAGGGCTGGTCATGGGAGTGGGTGAGGCATTGAGGGCTCCCTGGCAGGTACTACAGCCCAATTGCCCATGAAGGAGGCAAGTTCCTGATGGAGACATCAAGAAATAGCTCCGATTCCTTCTCTATGGTCCCCTGGCACTCTGCAAAGCTTTTCTGCAGAGGATGAATTTGCTGCTGGTGGTCATTGTGCATGTTGATATAAAATGAACAGTGGAGGAGGCTGCACAATTCATACCCCTTCCTCTGATTAACTGAGTGACCTCCTTGGCAATATGATCTCTTGGTAATGCAGGCTGGCTCAGAGGGAAGGGTACACCATACCTTAGCATTTGCCCTTCAGCCTGAACGTTACCAAACAGTATACAGTGCCTTGGTCCTTCAGTGGGAGTGATGCATTGGTGAAATGGCTTAAGAAACATGGTGACCTCAAAAGCAGCAGCTCTACATAAAGGCCTAGAGGATATGGGACACCAGGGCCTCTCCCTGCCCCTCTCCAGCCTCATAATCAGATATCACACCCATATCTGAAGGGAGTCTTTCTAATAGACTTCAAAACATGCTGGTAGAAGTTTTAGCAAAGACCAAACCTGATTTTTTTTGACTGAATGCCACCCAGCCTCCCAGACAGACACCCACCCAAAGTGAACATGATTCTGGTGCAGCTGCCTTTGCCATGGTAGCAGCACTGCTTAATTTTTTTCAAAACATTTAAAAGGAACAGCTGAAGTCAACAGGACACTTGGGAAAATAAAGAGTAAAGCTCTAGAGATGAAATTATGGCTCTGCTTAAATCTGTGACAAAATTTAATTGTCTTCAGTGAAGGATTTGCTCCTTTAGAAAGTCTGGATCAAAACAGGAAGTTTGGGATCTGATTCAGTTGTCAATATGAAAATGAAATTTTAAAATAATTCAGTTGTATTTGGCATAATTTGTTTAGCTGCTCAGTTATTGGGAAGAGAGGTAGGCATCAAAATGGAAAAGCCTCAGGTATATTCAGGTATTCACCCTCTCATAGGGTGATTTCTGATAATCAAGTCCCAGAAGAAACTCCAATTCTTATTTAGATGTTGAAAAAAGAGCTTGTTTGATGCTTTGTTCCCAGTTGTTCCCACTTGAAAGGACAGCTGGCCTTGGTCTGAGTCTGTAGCAGACATTTAAACACAGATCCACTTTCCTGATTGCCTTTGGGAATTCAAAATTGGTCAGCGGTAACAAAATAGGTGTTGCTCATGAAGGATTGAATTCTGCCATCTTTCTCGTGATGCAAACACGGCAGCATTAGATAGCATCCTAGGAGAGGGCACATACCAAAGGCATTGGCCAATCTGCAACACAGACTGAGGCTGATTCTGCTCAAGTGAAACCTGTGCAAGTCCTCATGTACCAATACCTGCTCAAAATTTCCTCTGAGAGTGGGAATTGTCTCTCCTGACTGCTGTGTAGCTTCGTCACTACTCGAGCCAGTTTGCTTTTGTATTGCACAGCTGCCACGTGCAGGTGCAAAGCCCAAGGGTGTCCCTGTGAACCCCCTGGGGGAAGGCAGTCATGGCTGCCCCAGGTGCTGTGTTTAGAAGGGCCTGTTTGTCCCTGCCTGGGCTTTCCAGGCGGTTGGTACCCCAGCTCCATCTCCGCTGGCCTCCCTCATCTGACAGACAGTGATAGTGCTGCTCAGTGGTGCGGCAGGATGCTGCAGTTGGGAACCTGCTTCTTCAGGGTAGAGGAGAAGGGGAGAAGGTAAAACCTCTGTCATGCAGGCAGAGCTGGGTGCCGTATGGCACCAAGTGGCTTTAATGGTTCCTCAGAGCTGCTCTTAAACCATGAAGCCTGGCTCATCTTGGTAACTCCGCCTGCTTGCCAACAGCTGCCTAATAAGTCTTTTCTCTGAACAGTATAAATAATTACTGAGCCGTCTTCTCTGTTGCTCACCCTGCATCTGATCCAGCCCCTGCTACCAGGGTCATATTTATGCTGTCTCCCTGAGGTTGCCCGCAAGCCTTGACACGCTGTCCCACACAGCCCCTGAGGAGAGCTGTGTGGGGCAGCTGCCTCCCAGGGAGTAGGGCTGCAGAAGGGGTAGCACTGTACCCCACACAGCTGCCCCGGGGATGCTCTGCCAACCAGCTGCCTGCACCTGGGCAGCCAGCACCCCATGCATCCCACCAATAGGGTGGTTTCACAGCCACCTTCTCCTTTGCAAAGACATTGCCAATGTTGGAACAAATAAGTGACAGTTCAGAATAATCCATCTTCACATGGGGTGAAATTTCCCCGTGGTCCTACAAGACCTGCCCTTGCTACAGGTCTCTGTCCCCATGCTGGTGGCTGTAGGGTTGGTCAGTTGAGGAGACTGCTACCTGGGAGTTTGCCAGGCTGATGCTGTGCGGGTGGACTGCCATTCCAAACCCTGGCCCAGCAGTGCCCACGGCAGCCTGCTGTGTTGGGGACCAGCTGCTCACCCCACTGTAAGCTGACCAGGTCCATCCCTAACCCTTCAGCCTGAGGAAAATTTCCACCTCTAAAGACTGATGCTTTCCCTGCGAGTGTACATTGGCTGTTACAGCCTCCACCTGCAGTCACCGCATCCAAAGGTGGAGGGTCCATTATTTCTGGTATGTGAAAAGCAACTTGTACCTAGACACCTAGTCATTAGATTCAGCTCTCACTAAAGGAGCTTGAATGGTTTGCCATTACTGTCATCCTCTGTGGCAGCTCCTCATAGAAGTACAGACTTATAACTAAGGAACAAGTCTCATTTGACAGGTCCTGGTGTCATACCTGCCAGTTTCATTAGCTGTTTCTGAGCGTAGCTGTATGAGGTATGCTCCAAGCCCTGAGAATACCACCACTCTGCTGGGCAGGAGTCAAGCCCTACAGAGTATGATAAAGAAGTAGAAATCTTGGTTCATTTTGGTTGTCTATGTATTTGGACTGAAATCCAGAATTCAACGTTTAAACTGAGAAGTTCTGATGAGAGGTCTGCCTGGAAGTGGTAAGGACCACCTAGGTTGTGAGGGTGGTTCACAAAGGAGACAAAAAGGAATCTGTGTCCCTTATGTTTGCCTCCCATCTGCAACACCCACTCCTGGAGACAGGAGCACAGGCTGAGAGCACTTTGGGTCACAACCCCTCACCAGCTTGTGTCTGTGAAGCACATCAGTAGCAGACTGGTCACCCAGGACTGAGTGTCCTATGTCCCAAGGATGTTGCAAATAATAACAAAGCAATATTATTCTTTAATGACTGCTGATGTGCCACTGTGAATCCCACAGACTGAGTGTGGCATGACAGATATTGGTTGTATTAACTCTTAAGTGTGTCTATTTTTCTATGACACATTGACTTCACAGAATCTACAAAGAAGAGACCAAAGGATTTCATCCCGCTCTGGTCCTTCCCTCTGGGACTCCCCTCTTCTGACTCACCTTCTCCTTGCCTAACTGTTCTGTTTTGTCCCTAATCTGTTCTTCTGTGAGTGTGCCCAACTCACAGCAAACATCTCCATCATTATCACAGGCAGGGAAGCATTTGCGTGATGTTGTTGTCAGTGGATGGTTTATCTAGTTGTTATTCCCATGGCTCCAGCTCTATGAGTGCTTATACACAGACCTCATTTTGCAGTGGTGGCAAGGGGAAAGGTCAGTGTTTATGAATCATTTCCTCCTGGCCGTGGCAATGAGTTGATTTGCAGAGTGAGTCATGGAAGAGCAGCCCGGAGCGGCGACGATCTCCATCAGAAGTTCTCCAGGTCCTAAGTGACCCTTGGATTGTGCAGCCAACTTACCATCATCTTTTCACATCCTTGATTACAAAGATCTTTGTTTACTTTAAACTGCAGATTCTGTAGGTATTGTAGACCATGTATATGAGAACCCCTGCTTTTCCTGGAAGTATTGCAAAGTCACCTATGGCTGCCCAGAGGGTAAGTTGAGTACTGCACAGCAAAAAGATGGAGTAGATCCTGGAACACCTTCTTCTGTTAGCAGAAGGGACTTGTGTTTGAAATGCCTGTTTGTTATGGAAGGGAAAAGATTTTCCAAAGGGGAGTAACCCGATAAAACATAGTAGTAGAGGCTAGAATGTTTACCCTTTGGAATGAAATTTCCATGTCAGTGCAGAAGTGATGCTGCTGCAGGGTTTTATCTATGTTCAGACACTGAGGAGCCAGTACAGTACTGCTGTGTTAAGAGCTGAAAAAACATGGAGCAAGCGCATAAGCACAGAGCAGAGCATGAAAAGCAAAAGGACTGAGAGGCTAAGAGAGGCTGTACGTGACCCATCTCAACAATTTTGAAATAGCATCAGCAAATTACCACCCGAAGGATGCATCCTCTCACTCGAAAGATACAGTTTTAGTGCAGGCTTTCAGGAAATACATTTAATTCCCTGTATTAAAATGTTTTCCAGAAGAGCTGCCCAGCTGCAAGCTCTAAAAGTTCAAAACTTCCTTCAGAGCAGAGCTATTTATTTTCACTGCCTTATTTCCCCTGTGTTCGCTATTGCTGCCATTAGGACTTTTAGGAGCTGTGGTGGTGAGTCAGACTACTTCTTCACCAGGCTCCATCAAGGTTTCCAGCATGTCCCTTTGTACTGGTGTCTCTGTGGCTGGCAGCACCGGGACGTGTGGAGATTGCCAGGACTGGTCTTTCTCAAGCGCTCAGCAGGGTCTGGCCACATTTGTGGGAGTGGAGATTGCCCATCCCTGGTGCTGCCCACTCTGTGAATGCTTGGCCCCTCTCAGTTCTTGGGCATGTGCAAGGGAAGCATGCCCATCTCATCCCCACCCTGGTGTGGGACTGCTCCTGCTGAAGCCAGAGTCATGTATCTCCCTGCTTGTCCGGATGGAGGGCAGAGGTCTGAGGGGCTAAAAGTAGAAGAGGAGTATGTTGGCTCATGACAGCTCCTGGGTGAGCTGCTTCCAAATGTTATTCCCAGCTGTTTTCCTGACAGGGCATCCATCTGAGCATCATCCTCGAGCTGCATGGTACGTTCTCTTTCAACAGGCAGAAACGGCAGTCAAGGGGAAGGCTTTCTCCCAGGGCTTACTGTGAGGTGAGAGAGAGCTGTGAGGCTCCAATCACCTGCCAAGGCTGCTTCCAGATGTGCTGTGCTTGCTGCAGTGAGCACGGGCAAACTGGCAACCCTTGCCCCACAGCAGAGGTAGTGATGGTCTGAACTGTGCTCTGCCACTGGCCAAATGCAACCCTGGCTGCTCTTGGTCTGTGTGGGAATACATTCCCTCTAGGAATAGCTACCTTTGGCCAAAGCACCTCCATTTACAGTGACCCTGAGGGATGCTGGCTAGAGGAAGACCACAGCAGCAGAGGGTTATCCCATGCTACCGAGGGGATGATGCTGGCAGGATCCCACCTGCCTTGGCAGCCAGCAATGCTGGAGGCTGCCCAGGAAAGTGTTGTGTTTGTGAGTTATGGCCTTCCCACTGCAGCAGGGCTTTGCTGGGCTTAAAGCAGGAGCATCTTCTACAGCATCTCCGTGCATGGGGGTGGTGCTTGCCAATGGAGCATGGCTGCTGACAGGCTCTGGCTGACTGATGCACAGATGTGATCCTGCCTGTGGTTGCAGCCAGAGAGGCCAACTGTGTAGCAGGGAGAGGAGGCTTTATTTAAGAAGAGAAAGCATGAAATGAACTATCCACCTGTGGCCTCCTGCGAGTGCAGCAGGAGATGCTGAGAAGGTCTCACTGTTGCCCTGCTGATGGTGACTGACACTTCCTTGTTTGTAAAATAACTGGCAGCAAGAAGTCTTATCATTTCACACATCTGAAGGACAGATCATTTCCTCTAAGAACAATCTATACTCACCTCCAATCACTGCAGAAAAACAAAGGTTGTCTTAATAATGTAGCATCCTGAGCTGGATGCTGATGGCTACACCATGATTAGCAAAGAGGCACCCTGAGCCACAATGGTAATTGTCACATATGTGGGAAGCTGTTGCTTATCCTCAGGGATTTAGAGCTCTGTGGCACAGTATCAATGAATATAATCCCTCCATTCAGTTTAATACTTTAAGACTTTCTCATATATCTTCAGTATACTCAGAACAGCTAACTGTAATTCACAGGAAAAGCTTGAATGTGAAACACATGTTTCAGCAGAGTTTTAAATCCTCACAGTCAACATTTGGCTGGAGACATTTCTATTTCTCTCAGGAGCTTATCTATATTGTTGTTCAGGTGCACAGTAACTCTTGGAGGTTTTGCTTCCTCTCTGCCTACTGAAAGGCATCAGGTTTATCTTACTGAGCTGACCAGCAATAATTGAGGAAGGGATATAAGATAATTCTGAAGTTGCATGATGCTCTTCCAGGCTGGACTGTGCCCAGTTTCTTAACACTCCAGTTTTCCACTGGGTGCCCACAAGTCAGTAACATGAAGTGGCTGTACTTGAAAAATCATTCCACATTCTATATTTTCTCTCTCAAGTCACAGCTATTTGGCATCTTTTTTCTTTACATGGCTTGATAGGAAATCCTCTGATTTGGGCACAATTTTCAAGAGTTTGTACTTATATGTTACTAGCATTAGAGACACGTGTATGGTCACAGTCAGCACTGGCTTATTTTTTCTGTATGATCACTCTTTGAATCAACCATCCTGTGTGTAAGCCAATGATTATTTGTTTTCAACTTTTTGGCTTGTCTTCTTTCTTTACTTGAAACCTCTTGTCATAAATCTCTTTGGAGAACTCAGGGTGAAACACTCCACCTGTCTTTAAAACCGCACAGGTCTGAGGGGAGTGTGGTCCTAATCTCAAGTGTGAATTAAGCCACTTCAAGCACTTGGAATTCACCACCATGGGAGGCAGGAGATGGTGAGACATCCCCAGGGTGGAAATTTTCTGTGCAAGTGGTTAGTTGAGCCTTAAATCCACTTTAATTGTGAAGATCAGGATCCTGCTCCCAAAATTCAGGTGCCAGTTTCTGTACTGTGCATTTCTCCATTAAATGGCTGTTTTTCTTCATGTCACCACTTTCTGCCTCCCAACACATTGCCAGAGAATGCATGCAGATAAGTGCTCAAGCATTTCCTGCATTTGTAACCCTGCCTCCCGAGGGACCATTAATCTGATCCAGTTGAAAGCTTGAGTACTGTCAGTGTGTCTCATATATGTAGTGCATGCAGTTTTGAATGCTTCTTTACTGCACTGAACAAAACACTTAGTGTTCCTCTCTCTGCAACTTCCTGGCAGCAGGGGCATTTTTGCTATAATATTATGTATCACGTGTCTAAATATAATAACATTCTACATTATATATAGACTGTATGTATGCATATACTGTATACACACAGCATATATTTTATCAGTAGCTGTTTTCAGCTTTTGGGGAATGTGAGGAGCTCTTATCAGTGATGAGGATTGTTTGGCTAGAGCAATGGTTTTAAAGTTGTGGTCTGTGGGTAGCTGAAGGATCTTGAAAAAGAGACTACAAGAGAAAACAAAAGGCTTAAAAATCTCTATCCAGGGCTCTGCACATCATGGACTGGAAAAAATCTTACAGGACTGAAAGATGCAAGAGGCTGAAATGTATTAGTCTGTGGCCTTGTTTCTATCCCTTTGTAGGTGTCCCTGGTCTGTTCAATGAAGTGGCATCAGAACAGTTGTTTTACACTGATTTTAAAAGAAGATTCTTCCCAACAATCCTCCTTCTACTAACCCTTATCCCAGAGTTGTCACTCCTTTATGTATATTCTGCCTGATCACTTTCATCCATCTGCTTCTATCGAAGTTATTTAGGTTTCCTGCAAGAGAAAACTACAGCCTTATCTCTTAAGCTGAAGTTGCACTAAGTCTAATCTCCAGCCAACAAATGTTTTCTTCTTCTTTTAATTTGATTTATTTTTTATCCCAGCCCAGTATATTGTTTCATTGCATGGAGAAAATGTTAGCACAGTGGGTTGGTAGAACACCTGTTGAGTAAATCTTGGTGATTTTTATAATGTGAAGTCCTGCTGGCAGAGACAGCTGTGTCTCACATTTAAACACAGAGTATAAGGTATCTGAGGAGGAAGGAGAGAAAAAGAAGGCTTAGCATAAGAAAACAATACATCACTGGCCAGAATCTGTTGTCAAGATTTATAAGCCTAAAGGGTTACAGTTGAAGTGGATATAAAAAGAAAACCATTCTGTTCCTAGAAGACAAAATGTGTTTTCTCGTAGGGATTCCCAGAGGACTTTGCATTTCTGACAACGGACAGAGTAGACAGCTGGTCCATGTAAAAATGTACATGCTAATTAACCTATCCCTCACATTACACCCAGAGAATATTTAACAAGCAGAAACATTGCTGAGGAATACTGGCAAAATCTGGGGGGGGCTTCCTTGCATGGTGCCAAATTCTTCTAACTTGATATACAAGGTCCTCAGTCTTGTTGGTTCAGCAAGATCCTTGGCATACGGAAAGAAAACAAGGATTGTTGCCTTCATCAGCAGAACTTTGCAAAACTTGGGGTATTTTTTTTTTCCATTGCAGTTTAGCCTCCTCCTCCTCTCCACCACAAATGCCAGTGCCTGGTGGCAGGAGCAGAGCCATCAAGCCAGATGTCTGCTGGCCCTCTGGACAGCCCCATTCTGCATGAGTCACCCTCCCCAATGAGGGTGCTCACAGTGGCAAGAGCTCTCTCCCAGCAACAATGGCTTGGGGATGCTGGTGCTGGGCACATGTTGGTCCTCTCTGGCAGAAATGGGACATAAAGTCTCTCTTCATCCTTATGTTGGTTCATACCTTGCAAGGCCATGTGACTGCCACCTTTTCTGGTTGGAGATAAGGACAGACTGCTCAGCCCTGCTGAGGAGTAGGTATTTTTGGCACCATCCACAACAGTATGTTGTGAATCCCACGGAGCATCTAAAACTAAGGAATGAAATTTAAGTTGAAAGAGTTAATTCAGCATAGTGAGCTGCTGTCAGAAACAAACACGTTATAGTAAAAGCCAACTCTCTGAGCCTGCAGTGGAAATTTTGTCTACGCACAAAGGGGAATTGGGCCTTCGGGGAGAAGACTTACAAAATTGGAATAACACTGTAGGAAGGGTGATGTATGAGAGAGGTCAATTTTGGCAACCAGATCAGAGTCGACTTTTTCCTTCAGTGTTTGATTATTTGTACTATTGCGTAGATCATGTCAAGTTTACTCAAATATAGTCATATAGTGTTCTCCAAAAGCTTATCCCAAATATTTTAATTCACTTATTTCTCTCATCCGCTTCCCTTTCCTCTTCCATTTCACTATTACAGTTGTCAGTTCAACAAATAAAGTATGTGGGCAGAACAATGAAACTATTATCTTGTAAAAAAGAGGAGATTATTTTATTCTCTTGCCATTAACTTTAAATGAAAAGGCCTTTTGTACCTTTTATACAAGCGTCTGCAATGATACGATTATGTACCACATCTCCTTAACTTCAGAGGAAATGATTCATGAAGGAGATTATCTGGTTGGAAAGACTGTTAGTATACCCTGAAATTCTTTTTACCTAGTAACTTCTTTCAAGTAACAAAAAGTAATTCCTGAGCATAATGTGACACAGGTAACCTGGACTGAGCTGCTTCCCTCCCCCTTCACTCTAGTCCAAAATCCTGTCTGGGCTGTGAGAAGGTCTGAGGAGGTCTCCATCTATTTGGATACATAATTTGATCTTCCTTATTTTCCACATTACTTTTTTTTTTTTTATTATGAGAGTAGGGGAAGGAGGGAGAAATAGGGGAAGAAAAGGCTAGGAAATAGTGAAGAAAAAATGTGGGGTTTTGAAAAAAAAAAAATTGAAGTTTTGCCTGCCTTTTACTATCTATACAGAGAAATTAATAAGAACTTTTTTTTAATGTAAACTATTGTTTGTGACTATCATGTGACATCAACATTTCTACTGCTGATATAAACATTTACTTTAAGACCATGTATACCATGGCACTGAAAACATGGGTTGTATCTTTCTAACCAGAAGACACTGTGATTTTTTTCACACCTTGAATTATTTTCTTTCCACTTGTGGCATGGGATGTGGGCTGCTACTATTTCAGCATCGCTTCACATTCTTTGAAGACACATTTCACACAAGGCCACCTGGGTTTGGTGCCAGTCCTTTCTGGCATCTTATCAGGACAAGGACAAAAAAAATATCCTGTTGGATATGACTTTCACCCTTCTCCACATGCCTCTTGTGTCTGACTTCTTTCCCTGCAGCAATTCATATCATGTGCTTGGCCATCCTGGCAATGTGAAAGAGCTGACATGTCTCCAGAACAAGAGAATTTTAATTTAACACAGAAACATCCTCTTGGATTCTGTTCTGGTTCCAGCAATAGCTGTGCTGTGAGGATACAGTCCTGTGGAGGGGGAGACACAGGTCTGTTACTGGGGGAGCTGTGAAGGGCCACCAGCGCCACTCTGGCCCCATGGCTGGGTTGATGGCACCCTGGAAAGATGTTTGCATCCTGAAACCCTCTTGACAAGTCTGGGCAAGGAGGGAGAGCACAGGAAGTGCTGTGAAAACAAGGCAAACAATTTTTTTTTTTTGATCTTGAGAGAGCAAATTTAGTTTTACACCCATTAACGATGGCTACTTTGTGTAAAGGGGCAGGCATGGCAGCATTGGCTGGCGCTTGGACCTTGCTACCGTCTGAGCGGCTCCCGGGCATGAATCATATGGCACTTTGACATTACTCATCAGAATACCATGGACCCGATGCAACAAAAGTGTCCTGGTCTATTTTGAAAATGTTATCTCACACTCGTTTCCTTGTATATAAGGCATTAGTCTAAATAATAATCCACTAAAATAGTACATTGCTTGTTTCTAGGACAAATCTGCTACTTGCTGTCTTTCAGATGGGTGTTATTTGTGTACATGATGGGGTTTGAATTCAATTTTGGGATTCAATAAAGGTTGAATGAAGATAGTGGGTAGCCAGCCTCTGAATGCAGAGCTGCTCACCTGTGTCCGGTGGCAAGAGCTTGTTTGGCCCTGCTGACAGGTCTGTGCACTCCCTCCTGCACCCAGCCTTCAGGGGTGATAACATTTCTGCCCAGGTTTTATTCAGAGGATGACCTAACTTGCCACAGATCATTTCTTCTCTTATTTCAGATCTTGGTGCCATTTAGGTCATGACTCCTATTCATATTAGCACAATACCTGGGTTTTAATTAAAAAGCTGGCCCGTGTGACCAATCATAGCTTTGCAAATAATATCATAAGATAAATAAGGGAAAGGAACAGAACCTACTTCATTTGAGACCAAATTCTGACATCCTTCTGGAGAACAATAATGAAGCCTTTGAATCATCCTATTACTTCTTTTTTAT
>JANIJG010004447.1:0-10219 GCA_024611175.1 Megaceryle torquata | reverse complement strand
TGGAACAGGTTGCCCAGGGAGGTGGTGGAGGCCCCATCCCTGGAGACATTCAAGGTGGGGCTTGATGAGGCTCTGAGCAACCTGATTTAGTTGAGGATGTCCCTGCTCTCAGCAGGGGGATTGGACTAGATGACCTTTGGAAGTGCCTTCCAACCTGGGGCATTCTATGATTCTATGAAATTGCTCCACTCTCATTTGAATGATTCACTTAGCAGCTTTTGGTACCACTCATTCTGCATCTACAGGTTTTTCCTCACTGATGAGGACTTGACAGAATGGGGGATAACAGACTTGCCTGTGTGAAAATTTGTAACAGCCCTATGGATTTCCATTGGATTCCCTCCTTTCAAATTCTCATTCATGAGTGAATTTTGCATGGATGTGAATTAGTGCTATAGCCAGCAAGAGAAGGAAGTGACATGTGCAGTCCAGCTGCTTCTACATGTTGTCCTCCTCTCTGAAGCAATCCCTGCTTTACAGGATACAATTGCTCAGCTTCTACCTGCTGATCTGTTTACAGTATTGAGAAGAGATCCTGTTATTAGTGGGTAAGTAAAATAGCTAACCATGCGTTATGCGCAGTTATGCTGATTGATGAAGTGACACAAATCTTGTTACCTGCACTCAATAGCACGGATGTGATAGCTCTGACTTGGATTCTCTGCTTTCTACCATCTGCTGTAGGCATTTCAGGATGCAAAATCCTGAAAACAGACACTCCACCCAAAATGTCTGCAATACTTTAGTAGTGCTGTGTTATAATCTGCAGGAATCTAAATTAGCTTTCAGATGGAAAATACAGGAAATCTGAAAAAAGCAGAATTCTTTCCAAAAACATGTGGTAATCACTGCTTTAGGGTGGATTTGTGAATTTAGGCTGCTAAACATTAATGTGTATGTAGAATACTGATTCTGTTACTAATTTGCCTAATGTAATTTTTCCATTTATTTCCCCCGTTACCCAATCTGCAAATGCAAATCCTCATTTGGGAAAGCAGTGGAAAAAATGGCAAGAAGAGCTAACTTTGAACATGCACACCCATGGTTTATGTGTACAAAATGATTATCCTTTGCAAATTAGGTCCTGGATTCTTGAATACGACTTTTGTTTTAGGATCTATAGTTCTGTGTTTCATTCCAGCATCCAGAAGCAACATAGTTGATTGTACTCTGAGATTTTGCTTTGCTTCAAGAGCACAGCAGCACTTATGACACTTCAGCAAGCAATACAGATTCTCAAAGTTTAATGCAGGAGGAACCATTAATCTGGCCGCCTTTTTGTTCCCATTCTTTATCTGACATCCATTTACCAAATACGTGGATATTAATCTGAATAACTTGGGGTTATTTAAAAGATAAGCTTGTCTAGAGAATATGCTACTGGATGGAAATCAGTCTTGGTTTGCAGAGTGGAGGAGATACTTTCTATTCCATTCTCCCTTAAGTGAAGAGGATAAATACCATATAGGATTTGGTGAAGAGGTAACATTTTTAGAGATGTTAATACTTCTTTCTTGGATCAAGGAAGAAGGAAAATCAGCTGATGATTTAGTTGTGAGGAGTTCACTGAAACTTGCACATGATTTAGCTATAGAAGAGCCTATCTGTAGCAGTGAACATACTACTTTTCTGTTCAGCATCCATAGAGATGAAAAAGACACACATCAAACACTTAATACAGTAACTTTTATCTTAACGTAGGGCAATAACATTAAATGAAGAAAACCAATTAAAGAAGCAGATTGCAGGGGCATTGAGGTTATTTAAAGATGCTCTATTAGATGCCTAGATTAAATGTAAATACCTTATTAAAAAGGAAAAAAATATTTAGTAGAGGGAAAAAAAGTCAGGTAAAACATCAGTATAAACAACTCTATTAGGAGTAATACAGACACCCTTTAAACAACTAATAATATGTAGTAATGGGAAAGTAAAAAAAAAAAAAACCCAACAAAACAATAAAACAAAATGACAAAACAAAAATGTAAACAAATTGATAGCTGAAAAGTTATAATCACAGCAGATGGATCAGTAAAGGTTTTGAGGCAGGGCTTCCTGAAAGCCTAAAAGCTGAGAATGGAAAACTTCACACAACCTGGTGAGGCAGAGAGCCTGTATGATACCTGCAGAGCTGGGGGGAAAGTAGAAGAAGGGGTCTAAGGGAGTGTTGTGAGCAAGTGCAATGGATCCCCACACAAGAGTTCACAGCAGAGGTATTACCTGCACTGCACTCAGCCTGAGGAACCATCCCATGCTGAGACCTCAGGAGAAATGTTTTTAAAGTGAATCAGTATAATTTAGTTACAAATTGCCAGGTTGTCCTGGTTTCTCTGGGATAGATTCTAGTCTGCAGACTCATTAGCAGTTTTGAGTCAGACAGGAGCTTAATTTGGGAGGGGCAAAAGACAGGGCAGCTGACCTGAGCTGTCTACAGGTGTATCCCAGACCATCCATGCCATGCTCGTTATAAAGAGGGAAGTTTGCTGAGAATAGGAATTTCTTCTGCTCTTCCTCCTTTACTTGCTTCTCCCCATCCCTGGAGGGGCTGTTCCATCATTCTGCTCCCAAGGACTGCTTTACTGTTTATTGTAAGTATCACACATGTACTAAGATGTGTATAAGTTTGTATACTTTATATTGGCATTAGTATTAATACTAATATAAGTTTTGCTATTTCATTAAATCTGTTTTCACTTCAAACCCCTGGTCCTCTCCTTTTCCTGATGCTCCTTCTTGGCTGGGAGGGGTCATCAGGTGATTGAACAGCTGCTGTAGTTTAGCCCTGGATATGGGCTAAATTATAGACATGGTCTCGGATGCTTGTGCCTTAAAGGTCTCTGAAGAGCTTTAGTGTAAAACTGTTGAACTATTATTGGCAGTATGTAGTGTTTAAATATATTGTAGTAGCAGAGGGGAAAGTGGCAAACAACACCAATCTTTAAATCCCATAAAGAATGGTTGCTGCATTGCAGGAAGCCTGATTTCTGCATCCAACATGGCAACAGGAGTTATGGAAATAAAGGCATGGAAAGACCCATAGATAGGGATGATACAGGGGGAAAGAGGTGCCATGAATTTTACAGGAATTTCTACTGCAGTAAGAGCTAAGGTATGTGCACAGAACTGTTTGGTTAGCATTGTGTGCATAGATTTATTTTTTTTTATCAAGGGCCTTCAGCAGATTTTCTTACTGAGTTGAAGTTTTATGTCATAGAAGAGTAATAAAACTAGTTAAAAGATAGGAAACAAGGTGGCGATAAATTATCAGGTTTTAGTTATCCCAGGAAGAACTCAGTTGGGATCTGTTCCACTCAAGGTATTCATAAATGATCAGAAAAAGAAACAAAAAACATGAAGCCAAAAAGCCACCTAGGCTGATGATACAAAATTGCTTTGTTCCGACATATCCAAAGCCTGCTGCCAACACATACAGAAGGATCCTGCAATCCTTGGTGACCAGGCAATAAAACTGCAGATGGAATTCAGTGTAAGTAATGTAGATTAATGCATATGGGGGGAAATTGTTCTATTTCTGTGCATGGTAGGCTCTAACTGCATTATTACTATGCAAGGAACAGATCATAAAATTGTTCTGGATTTTTCTCTAGATACTCTGTGAAGTTTAGCAGTAAGAAGGGGAAGTAAAGCACTGGAGATTATAGAGAAAGCATAAAGAATAAGAAAGAAAATATTATTATGCAGTCATAGAAATCAGATTTTTAGAAATCTATTCTGAAATCTTGAATACTATGTGTATTGCTATCCTCCCCACAAAAAAAGGATGTGAAAGAACTGGAAACACTGGTAATCAAGAATTTTTAATATTGGCTTTGTAAATACAATACATAGAGCAAATAAAAATGTATGTTCTCAACACCTAATCTTGAGACTTAGGTCTCAAGAATTACGTCTAAGGAGGTTGATTGTTGTTTCAAATAATGTTCATGCATTTTTAATCAAAATGCATTTGTTAATTTATGCTTTTTTATCTCAAATTTTATACCAAGTAGTCATTAAGGATCTTCTGTGTGAGAGGTGATACATGACAGATAAATGGAGAGATCCAATGTAGCTGACATAACATGAAAGGAAAGAGTTGGTTTGAGAGGTCTTGTAACCTACAGCTTGTGGCATTTTTGCAGTACTTTCTAATGGTCTAGCACCATTTTTCTTGCTGTTTATTTTCACAAATACTGTCTTTCAACTCCTGCTACGTCAGGCACATGCCAAGTGATACAACGATATGGCTCCCTGGAGTGTCACTGTTAGAGGGTCTAATCCCTTGTGTAACATCGCTGTAAATGTCAAACTATTTTGCTGACATCCAAGGATGTTCCCAGTGCTTTATATTCTCATGTAATCTCCATGCCTTTCAGCACTGTGCTGTGCAAAAGTCTGACTTTTATATCACACTAAAATGAATACAAAACAGGCAGCAGAGTAGTCATTTTGTTATACAATGGCAAATAACCTAACAAAAACTAATTAAGCTTAACTTTAATTAAACTTTATATAAACCAATAAAAATCTAAGTTATGAAATGTTGTTTAATACCATGATTTCTTTGATTTCATTTTATTGATTTGCATGGTGTGATTTATGAGGAATCCCCAGTTCTTGCATGGAATCATATGATAAATTGCAGCTAGATGAGACAATTTGAAAGTTATTGCAGTATTAAATAATTTGAAATGTTTTCCATTCCATAAAAATAGAATGGGGAAATGCTAAAGCATGCTTTGAATTACCTCTCATCACGCTGTTACAGTGTTAATACATTATTAAAGTGGTAATTTTTCAAGTACTTTACTGAATAGCACATATCTGTTATGGAGCAATAAATTAATTGAGGAAAACAAGATAATAGTAGCAAAAACTTTTCAAATTAACAATAAAAAGCCAGTTTGTACTGCAAGTAAAAGTAAAGTAGACATGGGCTGTGGTATTTGGGCAAAATATATACACCTAGAAATGTGAAGTGTCATTAACTTGCTAGGACTCTTGAACTGAAGCCCTGACAACACAGAAGTAAGAAAGAATTTCTATTCAGCATCCTCTAAGGGAGACTGGGCTGCTTAAACCTGCCGATGGAAATATCTGTAGCACTTATAACCTCAGCAGCTGAGCAAATCCACAAGACAAAGCCGTTCTTTCCATGCCACAGTTTAGGATTAGAGTGTATTAAATGTATTTAAAGACTTATTTACCTTTTAAAGTAGTAAGGTACCTGAGGTTTTCTAGACACCACAGATATTTCCATCATTCCAGTTCAGTTGCTGCTTATCAGGCATGCAGGTATTTGATTGTCTATTTTTCTTGTAGTATCTCTCTGAGACGACTTGCAGTGTCATGGTGAGATAGAGTTGTCTTGAAAGTGCAACATGGGTGACAATTCACTTCCTCAATAATAAAATGGTTTCAACCATTTTCTTGTCAACAGTGACTGGGCATTTCTGTCTAGTTGAAAATGTGTACAATTTTAAAAGAGTTGAGATAAAAACGTGATATGGCATAATTTATTTCTTACTGCTGCCAAAATGAGTGAGTCATGCCAAGTTTATCCTTTACATGAATCCTAAGAAAGAAAAGTTGAAAAATTACTGAAGGTGAAAGACAAAAAGAAGGAAACTTAAAAGCTTTATTTTTACATGTGCTTAAAAATAACCAGCCGATGAAAGGTTTCACTCTTGAGAACAGAATTTTTTGTACCCTATGTTTCCTCAGAGGTAGAGTGACAGCGTATTTTTAGCTTGGTTTGTTTAAGACTAAAGAGATGAGGAAAAAGTCTTAAAAAAGGCTTTTTCAAAAGGGCTTAGATTTGGCCCAGGTAAAGGCAGTTCTAAAAAATAAACATTCCTAAAATTGCTCCAAATAATGACTGAAGATGGTATTCAGCAATATACATAAATTGCTTACAGGTGTTTTAGACCCAAGCAAAATTGTGGGTAGTGTACAGCAGAGTTTGTGACAGCATAAGATCACAGGGTTAATTCTGGTCCTGGCAAAGTGCACTTAGCATTCTCTGGGAGCAATTTGGCCAACTCTACAGTGTGTTACAGCTGCCACTGAGAAACAAACAATATATGTGATGCTCTCTGAAACAGCAGCAGGCCAAAACTAACATGTCTCAGGTGTCAAATTGGTTTGTTGGGACATTTTAAGACACAGGAAAAGTGCTTAGTTATAGCATACATAGCCTGCTGTCCTGTGCCTGAGCTTCACAAGAAAGAACCAACCTCCTTTTTGCTGAAAACACCCCCGTGGTTGCTTAATTAAAGAAGATGAAAAGCTAAAGCCTTAGAGAAAATGAATTTTGGATGTGTGTTCTCCTTCTGATTCATACTCAAGGACAAGGAAGGACTGAAACCTGCATTAGAGTACAGAAACAGTCCTTTAGGTGAGGGGGTAACAAACTGCCTATGCAGAAGGGAAAAAATGCTCTGAAATGACTACCTTTAGATACATATTTATACTTGTCATTTCATGAGAGGTACTTTAAGGAAAATGGAGTTTGGTATTTTGCAGCCTCTAAGACAGAATTGTGCCAGGTAGTGTTATTACTACTAGATACATGACAGTAAATCAAGGATTTTCATTAAAGTATCAAAAGTGAAAAATACCTCTTAGATTAAGACATTAAAACCAAAATGATTAAAAAGTCTTATGTAACAATGGGAGAATAGTTCTAGCTTCATTTTTGTGCCATGGGAAAAATTCTATGGCTTCTTTGCACAAATTCAAGGCATGATTATAAAACTCTTGACTTTTGCCCTCTTCTCGGGGAAAGAGCATCTGTAAAAACAGTGAAAATGATCATATTTTGCTGTTGGCTTCCTAATGACAGTTTGGTGGCTGAGATTAGGCTGTCTGAAGATAGTGTTCCAGCTAAAGATGTGTACAAATAATTGAAAAATTTTTCCTATTTTTGTTCCAGATAGGGAATAGAAGCCTTTGATTGCATAAAATTTTAGGGTGATTCCTTTAGTGCAGGGTTGAAATCTGTAGTGAAATGTTTGTGATTCAAAAATCTCCACCCTTCTTAAAAGGCAGCTAAGGAAGCTCTGCAAGCCTTCTTACCCTGTGCTCAACTGAGGAACATTCAGCTAAATTAATTATTGCATTTTATAAAAGTAAACTCAGGGATGCAGGCAAGGGATAAATCCGAAATTGCTCTTACTTTCTAGTTCTGTTAAGCAATAGAGGCAATTGAACCCCCAGAAGATGATGTAGATAAAATAAGCTGTTCACACATGGCTTTCTGTATAGAACCATCCTCAAAGATCTCTATCTCAACCTTTATCTAGCACAACTACAACAAATTTCAGTAAATAAAATTTTTTAAAGATTTTTAATACCCTTAGGAAGATTTCTAAGAGTAAAATTTGTATGGAAAACCGTATTCTGTCCACAGCATTATATCTCTGGCCCCTACTGCATCCAGTTCTTGCACATTTTTTGATAGGCACCCTTAGGGAGACTTCTAGTGTACAAACTGCAAACACTTTTGAATTAGGAATATTTTCTTTATTCTCCTGCTCATTTAAAATATTCTCTCAAGCATTTAATAATGTTATTTGTTTTCAGTTTGGCTGTTAAAGTTTATAGCATTTGAATACTTCAGAGAACGGGTAAAGCTGCTCTCTCAGTGTAGTGAAGAGTGGAAACATAGTAGCATAAATTTGAATCTGTTCATTTGCAATGGCTGAATTAGTTCTTTTTGCATGTTGATAGAATGTCTTATTCAATGATGTAAACCATGTGCAGAACTTTTTTTTCTTTCTTTATTAAAGATATCTCTTGCAGTACACACCATTAGTTTGAGTGGGAGATGGTATTATCATAGGAAAAGGTCCAGGGACAGATTCTGGTTTGCCTTTGCTTTAAATTATATATTTGGATACAATGGATACAATGGAATTACTCTGGATTTTTACTGTAGTTCATAAAGTCAGACAGCAGTGAATCTATTTGCTGATTTCATATCAGTTGTGAATACCTTACCTCCCTGAATGATTCTTACATATTTAAGTACTGCAGGTCACTAT
This sequence comes from Megaceryle torquata, assembly GCA_024611175.1. Taxonomy (NCBI): domain Eukaryota; kingdom Metazoa; phylum Chordata; class Aves; order Coraciiformes; family Cerylidae; genus Megaceryle; species Megaceryle torquata. The sequence continues at coordinate 2,174 of JANIJG010004447.1, read as the reverse complement.
CTGGCCCATCATGCCTGTCTTTCTACTTCTATTTTGCATCATGTTTGGACTCATTATTATATTCCTACCCAGGATCCTCTACAAATATACCTCTTCACCTTTCCCTTAAGTTCAATCAAGTCAGTCATTATCAAGGTACACAATATTTCTAGTCTGAGTGTTTGAAAAGTCTCTGAGAATTGTGATGTGTGAAACATTCTTAGGAAAAAGAAAAAGGACTTCATTAAATAAGTGACATGTTTGACCTAGTAGCTTTTCCTTATAAATTTATAAATCTCTGTCTATCTGTATATATCTCCTACATATAAATATAGCATATCTATCTATCTCGTAGTTGTTTAATGTAGTTGCTGTTATCTATGCTCAGTGTGGACAATTGTAACTGCAGATGTAGCAAAGCAAGTATTTTGTAGTTTTCTTGATGTCCTTTGCCTTTGTTTTTTGCTTTATTGGTCCTTCAAAGCTAGGACCTATGTCATCACTTCTGATCTGCTGACACAAAATTTGTTATTGTCTACCTAAAGGAAAGGGTGATGGCTAACAAGAAAAAGGGGAATAAGTTTGATGCATGGCTTGGATCTTGAAAGTCTGTGATCAGTCCAGCAATCCCATTTGTCCATTATTTGCATTACTCAGAAACCATATTAATCCTTTCCTTTTCTCATAACTAATAAATCAGATGCATTGGGACAAATGTGCATCCGGGTAGGGTGCTGCACAGCCTGCTGGAAGGTGGGACTGGGTCAGAAGGGCTGTGGCTATATTATGGGAAGAAAAAGATATCTTTTCAAGGTTTTGGTCTCCAGCCTCATGCTTCCCATTATGTGTTTCTGTAGTTGTCATAAACATTTTACACAAGCATAGAAGACAAATCATATGTACCACAACTCTTTCTAGAGGATGGTTCTGATAGAGGTTTGCAGCAGTTCTATCAGGTATACTCATGAAATCCCTTTCTTTAAATGTAATTTAATTCCAATTTGCTGGCTAAATATTTAAAGAAAGTAGCGTGAGGGAACAAACCCTCTGATTTCTGTCTTTTTTGAGGAATTCTTCCTTACCAGGATGTATGGCCTCTTGCTCTATATTCACCTTTCTTTCCCACTGACTCATTCCTTACTTTTTATCTGCTCAGAATTACCTTTTATCTGTTCATGTAACATTATGGCAATACCTTGGATTCATTCATATGGATGTCCCCTGCAAATGGCCATGCAGGGCACCATGAGGGACCCAGGGAGTACAAAGTTGCATCTCTGGCTGCCCAGGGGACTTCTAAATAGGTTGATGAGGCTACGGGAGTGAAACCAAGGCCTGGGGTACAGGCTCCCTGGTTTGGTTCTGTATTAGGTTTTACTGGGTAGTTTTCTTAAAGACCCACAAGTGCTCAAAAGTTTCTTTTGTCAGTATTCAGGCATATCTGCAGCTTTATTTGCTGCACAGAGGTTTGCCTAAGAAGAAATTTCAGGAGTTGGTACATTTTAATGCAACTGGCAGATTTGCAATTTATCAGTACAGTTTAGATGTGGTGTAGCTTGCTTTGCATAAACACCAGAGCAGGCTTTATTTTTTTTAATGTGGTCACAGATTTCCCAAAACTTCTTCATCCTTAATTCATCCTAACAGATCTTATGGAGTTATGGTGTTTAAAGCCTGATATGTAGTGGGATATTTATTTTTTAAATATTTCTAAATCGTATTAGCTTACAGAGCAAAGAGGAGAACATTGTCACACAAGAAAGAAAAAAAAAAAAAGTCTCTCCTTTCTTCTTGGTGCTTGCTGGGTGCTTGCTGGAAGTTTTATAGCGATGTGAATTTTGTAACATTGTCTATAATTTATCTGTTGGTGACAGCCAGCTGTTGGGGACCATGTGAGTGATAAGATATAGGAATAAGTGACCCAGAGGAATACAGATTCCCTGTTTCTTGGGAAGATCCAAGTGTATATCAGTCTCTTAACTGGTTTTGTTTTCCCTCCCTGAGTGATTAATGGACATAAAAGAAAACCCAGGTACTGTGCTCAGCTGTGAACACTGAAATAAGTTAATCTCAGAATGTCAGGGACCGGAAGGGACCTCAAAAGATCACAGTTGAACCCCCCTGCCAGAGCAGGGTCACCTAGACCAGATCACACAGGAATGTGTCCAGGTCGGTTTTGAATGCCTCCAGAGAGG
>JANIJG010004446.1:0-90644 GCA_024611175.1 Megaceryle torquata | reverse complement strand
AAGATACACTGCGAGGAAGACTGTGGGCCTTCCTCCAGAAGACCCCAGCCCATGACCACCAGACAACAGTGCGCAGGCATCAATGGGAGGAGACATGATAATGAGTTTCCAGAAATAATTATAATAAACACACCCATTCCTGGAATTAATTGTAATAACCCCTCCTTTGCCAATGAACATGTATGTTTCTCATTATAAATAATTGCTGTCTTTGAAGTATGGTGCGCAAGTTCAGAGGAGTGATCCCCCTTGCACCTGGCGCCGTAATAAACATGCCTACTTTATAACCTATCTCAGGTTGTAGAGTTCGATTCCACACATCAGAATCCTTCCCTGACAACTCATTTTGCTTATCCCATGAGAAAATTCGGGGTTTTCCAGGATTTGTGCTTGATTTCTCCATGCTGGCTAAATTAATCTAGATGTTACCCTTTTGGGTGCTTCCAGGTGTCCATGTGTCCTTGTGTCTGGGTGATGGGATCTATGCTAGGCTGTGCTTCCCACTGCAGCCCCTCCACCATGGGGCCAGGGTCCAAATCCTGGCAGTATGAACTTTGCAGGGAACACCGCTGAGCTCCAGGAGGCCAAGCAGCCACTCCAAACACCCCATGTTGGCTCCTCTGCCCCATCCTCTGTCATGCTGTGCCAGCCCTGGTCCTGCCCACACAACCAGAGGCCACATCCTGGACTCGCTGGGGGTTGCAGGGTCTTTGGAGTAGTACAGTCCCCATGTCAATTATACTGCAGTCCACTCTGGCAGCCATGGGCATGCCTTGCTACAGGACAAGCTCCTTCAATGGACTGTGGCACCTCACAGAGCCTTTGCAAGTGCCAGACCAGCTGAGAACTGTTCTGGAAGCTCCGAGAAAATGGGATTTTTCCACCTAAAAATCAGGCAATGGGACACCTGGTCACTTCACAGCCAGCCAACACTGCAGGGACAAGAGAAAGTAGAGCTGGGCTTTCCTGGGATGTAATGCAATGTGATGCAGCAAACAAGCACTGCGCTCCAGCTGCTTCCACATGTGGTGATGGAGGGCAGCTTCCTGGCAGCCCAGGAAGTCCAGGGATACAGTGGGGCTGTTTTAATGGAAAGATGGCGTTTTACTGACAGTCAGCCAAGAAGTGGATTTTCTCTTGGAAAATAACAGCTGGGGAAAGGGTGCTGAGTGAAAAAAGGAACCACTGCCCCCCATTTCCTGTCCTCTGCCTGCATGTGGCACTGCTGACATGACTGAGATGGAAATGGTAGCTGACGCAGATCTGCTGGCTTCTGCCCTGCCTGGCTGATGCGTGGGGCTGATAGAATCTGCACATCGCATCCTGCTGCTGCCCCTTGCCACAGCCTACTATGGGAGACCCCCATGGCCAGAGTCCTTCCTGGCAGCACTGTGGGGCAAATAAAACCATGGAGCCAGTAGAGCCACAGGGCCAGTAGCCATGGGGCCAGTGCTGCCAATGATGCTTCAGTGCCAGGGTAGTAGCAAGGGCACCCAACAGGGTTCCCTGGCACAACCCAGCTCTCCCAGGAGCCCTATGCAAGGGGACATGTAGGTGTTGGGAGTCCCATAACACACTGAGGGATCATAAGGACTCTGGCACATGCCCCAGTGGCTCACTGGCCCACACAGCCCCAAGTCCCGTCCTCCTTGCCGACCATCAGCAGGGAGTGACATCCTCCAGCCCCACCAGCCATGAAGCACTATGGCATCCTGCCCTGCCCCCCATGGCCCATGTGCCCCCTTACCTGGGTGGCTGAGGGCAGCAGCAAGGTAGGGACACAGTCCACAGAGGAGAAGAAGGCTGAGTGTGAGGAAGGCGCTGTGCACTGCCATGGCGGGCTGAGACGTGGAGCGCATGCGAGCAGCCCTGGGGCACAGCCCACTGCATAGGGCTGCTGGCTTCCTCGTTCACGATGCTTCCTGCCCCACAGCACCGCCCGCCACCAAGGGGCCCACCCCACATTGTGCTCCAAGGGTCACTTCAATAGGGAACGTCTCACCAGGCCAGCACCCTGAGAAAGGGAAACTAACGCATAGGTTTAGGATGAGCAAGAAGAAGAAAAGATAACACCATTGTTATCTTTCAGGGTTGTTATACCATTGCTGGAATAGAGGGAAGAATCAGACATGGACAGCTCTGATAAAAACGAGGAGGGGGGTTAAAGGTCTGCCAAGCACCTACAGAGCATGCGCAAGGAACCAGGGTCAAAAGTTTAGCTGTGAGGAAGACGTCTTACTTCATCCTCAAGACCCCTGATGACCACCACCAAAAAATACTGCGCCTGCTCAAAGGGGAGGAGACCTCATCTGCATGTGAAGCAGGGATAGATGATGCATATGTACAGGCTCATTGCTAAACCTATTGAATATTAAATGTTTTACTCTAGAAAAAGCTGCACGAGACTGCCTGAGGCACGGACGTTTGTGGTGGGGCGACCCCTCGTGCATCTGGCGCTGAATAAACATACCTACTTTACAACTGTCCTATGGAGTCTGATTTCCACAAGTCAGTTTGGCAAGCCAGCCAGGAGGACCTCTGCTTGTCTGCGAGATCGACTGTGGAGTGCACGCCCCAGGTGCGCCCTGAGCACATTCCACCTCCAGCCGCTCATCGCGGGGTCAGACAACAGCCTCCTGACATACGGCTGCGGACAAACGGTATGTTTACAGGGAAAGGGGCCAGTAAGTCATAGGGGACACCCATGCATGGCTGGGACTGTCCATAAATCGGAATCACATGGAGATGTCCGGTGAGCAACACAGTCCCTATATGGGAGAGGATACCCTAAAAGAATTGGGGATTCGCTGACCAACAGAGTGGCCGCTAGCAATCTTGGGGGTAGATTGAGTGAATCTGAGGTCACTGCTGCATCCCTATTTTGGGAGCCAGGATGGACCCACTAATGACTGTATAAGAAGTGGGTGAAGGGTAAGCAGACCTCCTGAATTGTCACATGACTATTTGGATAACACTGGCAGCTGCCGTGGTGGGGGGTGTGTGGCAATTTTGGACACATAAGCATCAGGAACCAGGCCCAGATGCCCCCAGCCCCTGTTATCTAAGGATCAACTGGAATGCAAGGGGGATTGATTTCTGTCAAATTGGGAATATAAAATTAGGTGGGAAGATGGTAAAATAATCTAGTAATATAAGACCCATCTGAACTAATATAGTGTCTGGTTATTGTTTTTGTAATATGTATGTTTTAAGTCTTAATGTTGTGTGTTTGTGTGTGATTGAGACGCAGTCTTGCTGCAAAGCAAATGTGGAGTTCCGATCTGTGGTTCCATAACCCCGTGAGGGGTACGGCCAGAGACAAATGAAGCGATTGTGGCTATTACTGTGTGATTTATGATGAAGGTTTAGCTATTGTTTTAAATGGTGAGTGAAGTGTGTAAAAGGGCCTTTTTGTGTGTGAGTATCTAGTATGAGTGATAGGTGCTTTGTACAAATTTGGAGGATTAAAAAAGAGGAAAAAAAAAACAAACCAAAACCAGCAAAGAGCAGTATTGGTTTTTAGAGAAGGGGAGGTCAGGGGGCCCAGACAAGGGCACCGTGGCTAGGCAAGGACCAATGTGTGCTGTGCAAGAAATTAGGACATGGGAAAAATGAGTGCCCAGAAAAATGAAGAAAGAATGAGGGTGAGGTAATCAGAAGGGAAGTGTAGTGGCATATGCAAAAGGGAATTGACAAGGACCTGGGGAATCTACCCTAGCAGATCCACTGGTTATAATGCAGCTAGGGAAAGAACAAAAATGTGTAGAATTTTTAGTTGACACAGGATCAACATATTTAGTTTTGAATCAGGCTTTGATGCCTCTAGGGGATGACTATATTATGGTAAAAGGGGTGACTGGCCAGAGTGAAAAAGGTGTATTTTTGTGAACCTTTGAAATATAAACTGGGAAAACAATGGGGCATCCAAAGATTCCTGTACATGCCCAACTCCCCAAAGGCACTTCTGGGGATAGACTTATTAGAACAACTGGGTGCAGTAATTAAATTTGAAAAAAGAGAAATTACTCTGTAGAGAAACAATATATTTAAATATTGGGTTTATTCGTAACTAGTGTTCCTATAGGAAAAGAAATTGATAATGAGGTTATGAAACAAGTATATCCAGGATATGGGACACTGATGTACCTGGGAGAGCAAAGAATGCTCTGTCTGTTGAGGTTAAACTTAAAGAAGGACAACAGCTGGTAAGAATTAAACAGTACCCTCTGAGGAAAGAGGACAGGGAGGGAATTTGGCCAGTAATTGAAAAATTTTTTGCAACTGGGAGGACTCCAATTTTAACACTCCCATATTACCTGTCCGTAAACTCGATGGGTCATACCAGGTGGTCCAGGATCTATGGGCCATAAATAAAATAATTGAAGACCTCTACCCAGTAGTGGCAATTCCATACACCTTGCTGACTGTATTGACACCTGAACTAACCTGGTTTACTGTTTTAGATCTGAAGGATGCCTTTTTTTGCCTCCCTCTCCATAAGGCCAGACAGAAAATATTTGCACTTGAATGGGAAAATCCTAAAAGCGGACATAAGACTTAGCTCACTTGGATGGTGTTGCCACAAGAGTTCAAAAACAGCCCTACTATATTTAGTAATCAACTCGCATAAGATCTTGAGTCCTGGGAGGCCCCATCGGAGAAAGGGAAGTTGTTGCAATATGTGGACGATATCCTGATTGCCACCAAGACAAAGGACACTTGTATGATCTGGGTGGCGAGTCTGATAAATTTTGGGGGCTCCAGGGATACCGGGTATCTAAGAAGAAGGCCCAAGTAATGCAGTGTAAGGTGGTTTATCTAGGCTATCAGATGGGTGCTGGACAAAGCACTTTGGGACAGGCCTGAAAAGAGGCAATATGCCAAACCCCGAGACCACAAACAGTGAAACAATTATAGACTTTCCTGGGAATGACTGGGTGGTGCCGACTATGGATCTATAACTATAGACTGCTTGTTAAACCCCTGTATGCACTCAGAAATACCTCGAATGGAACACAGAGACTATACAGGCCTATGAGTTGCTTAAAATGGCCCTGATGTTGGTCCCAGCCTTAGGACTTCCAGATGTGAGTAAGCCATTTTTCTTTTTCCCACAAGAAGCAGAAGATTGCCCTAGGGATATTGGCACAAGATCTGGGCCCGTACACCACTGCAAAGGTTGGCCTGGATGCTTGTGAGTAATTGCAGCAGTGGTATTAAACATCCAAGAAGCCCGAAAATTCACCCTGGGTCAGAAAATGACTGTGTTGGTATCCCATACAATATCTGCAGTACTGGAGGTCAAAGGTGGGCATTGGCTCTCTCTCCACAAAGGTTCTTGAAATATCAAGCCATAATGGTGGAACAAGATGATGTGGAAATCCTGGTTACTAACATTGTCAACCCAGCCTCTTTCCTCAGTGGAAGCACAGGAAAACCAGTGCAATATGACTGTCTGGAGACTATAGAAGCAACATACCCAAGCCGTTTGGACCTGAGGGACAGTCCTATGGAAAACATAGAGAACTGGTTCACAGATGGAAGCGGCTATGTCCTGAACGGTAAAAGGCATGCTGGATAAGCCATTACCACCCCTCAGAAAGTAATGGAATTAGAACCTTTGCCTGTAAATACCTCTCTGCACAAAATGCAGAAATAATTGCTCTGACCCGCGCCCTGGAATAGGCCCAGGGCAGATGCTTTTGGGGTCGTACATGCACACGGAGCAATCTGGGAAGAGAGAGGACTATTGAATTCACAGGAAAACAAAACAAAACAAAACAAAAGCATCAAGCATGCAGAAGAGATCCTGAAACTGTTGGAGGCAGTCCAACTCCCTGAGAAAGTGGTGATCATGCACACTAAAGTGCACCAGAAAGTGAACTCAGAATTGGAAAAAGGAAATGAGCTGGCAGAAAGGCAAAACAGGTAGCCAAACTAAAGGTAAACATGGAAGGGGCTTTAGTCCCTGACAGGCGAATCTCCCTAGAAGGTAAACCAGAATATACTAAGGAAAATGGGAAACATGGATTTAGAGGGATCATATAATGGGGAAGGGTGGGCTACCACACCTCAAGGAAAATTAATAATCCCATCATACTTGATATGGGCTCTAGTAAGGAGACAAGCACAAAAAAGGACAGAAGCGCTATATAAGAGCAGAAGTGCTATATAAATATCTAATTAAGGAAATTATAGTTAAGAATCTATATACCACAGTAAGGCAGGTGACTCCATAATGCTATCTTTGACTCCAGACTAACCCTAAAAATATTCCTAGGTTACAAATGGGGAGAACTGGATAAGGTAACGTGCCTGGACAGCAATGGCAGATTGATTTTTCTGAACTCCCAAGAAAAGGGGGGTATTGTTATTTATTGGTAGTCAAAGATACCTTCTCAGGTTGGCCTGAGGCATTCCCCACTCTAACGTGTAAGTCTTGAGAAGTTACCAAAGCCTTCATACAGGAGATTACACCACACTTTGGGGTACCAACTGCAATATCATCTGGTAGGGGGTCTCACTTTGTCGCAGAAGTCGTACAGCAAATCATTAAATATCTGGGAATAGACTGGCAGTTGCATACACCATATCGTCCCCAGTCTAATGGGCAAGTAGAGAAGATGAACCACCTGATTAAACAACAAATTGTCAAATTAGGACAGGAAGCAAGTTTAACTTGGCCCCAATCCCTTCCTCTGGATTTATTAGGGATACAGACACAGCCAAGGACACATGAGGGGCTTTGTCCTTTTGAAATATTGTATGGGAGGCCTTATTGGACTCAAAAGGTGTTATCTGGACAAATGGGAGAGGAAAACATTACAACTTACATAAGGAAATTAGGGAAACAAGTTAATCGGATTAATAAACAAGTGGTTGGGGTCTGTAGTCGAGGCCTAGATGGGCCAGTATACAATATACAACCTGGTGATTATATCTATGTAAAGTCTCTTACAGAAACCTCCTTAAAACCATCCTGGGAAGGACCTTTCCAAGTACTCTTGACTTCGTACATGGCTGTAAAAATTGAGGAACGGGTAGCCTGGATTCATCACACTAGAGTGAAAAAGGCACCTAAGTCTCCATGGCGAGTAACCACCAAGTCAGATGGACATTCGGTATTTACACAATAATTTGGATCTATGTATGACCAGTGTGTCAGATAAGGATTAGCTTCATTAGTAAAATAATTTACTAACTATATAGAAAAGGGGGGACTGAGAAAGGGAAACTAATGCATAGTTTTAGGATGAGCAAGAAGAAGAAAAGATAACACCATTGTGTTATCTAACCATTTCAGGGTTGTTATACCATTGCTGGAATAGAGGGAAGAATCAGACATGGACAGCTCTGATAAAAACGAGGAGGGGGGTTAAAGGTCTGCCAAGCACCTACAGAGCATGCGCAAGGAACCAGGGTCAAAAGTTTAGCTGTGAGGAAGACGTCTTACTTCATCCTCAAGACCCCTGATGACCACCACCAAAAAATACTGCGCCTGCTCAAAGGGGAGGAGACCTCATCTGCATGTGAAGCAGGGATAGATGATGCATATGTACAGGCGCATTGCGAAACCTATTGAGTATTAAATGTTTTACTCTAGAAAAAGCTGCACGAGACTGCCTGAGGCACGGACGTTTGTGGTGGGGCGACCCCTCGTGCATCTGGCGCTGAATAAACATACCTACTTTACAACTGTCCTAGTTGTGAGGTCTGATTTCCGCAAAGCAACACTATGTCTCACTCCAACAAGGTTCCACAGCTTATGCTACCAGGGCCCCACCACACTTCCTGCTCAGGCCCCACAGCTCACCCCTCTGGGCCCCATCACCTTCCCTCCCAGGGACTTCCCTCGTTCATCTTGCCATGTTCCCACAGCTGATCTTGCCATGCTGCAGGGCCCACTCCCACAGGACTGCCTCTCAGGAGCAGGGCCTGTGTAGGATTCCTGACCCACTGCCACACTGTGGTTGACCTGGACTGGGTCCCTAAGAACTGGGCAGAACTGGGAGTCACTGGGGGCAGCTGTGAGGGTATTGTCACAAAGGGGCTTGTGGAGGCAGTTGTAGCAAGTTGGGTGCAGTTATGGGAGGTGGTAATACCGGCTAGTGATGGTGGCAGTGATGGGGAGGACGGTCATGGGCACAGCGATAGAGGTGTGGTCGGGGGAACGGTGCCCGTGGGGCCGCCGCGGAGGGCACAGGGAAGGATGATCCCGAGAGCGAGGGCAGCTGGGGACAGTGGACTTCGCAGCAGACCTGAGGATACTGGTGAAAGCAGCCGGCGGGGGAAGGGTGGGGTGGGGTGTGTGTCACGTGACCTCAGCCCGTCGCGCTGCAGACGCAGCGCTTCCGCCAGGGGGCGCCCGTCACATCTTCGATACCTTTCGCCTTTCATCGGCGCGTGCTCAGGCCCCTCCGGTGGCGCTCGGGACTCTTCGTTCTTACTCGGCCCGACTTCGGGACGCTCCGGCTCCCTTCGGCAGCGCCCGTGACAGCGGCGCGTCGCTTGGGCCTCTCTGGCGGTGCTCAGTCGGCCCTAGCGCAGGGCGCAGGCGCAGGCGACTCCGGAGGTCCTTGTTGTGGCCCGGCCGCCTCCGCCCGCTGGCTGGCCCGGGATGGCGGCTTTCGGCGTTCTCAGCTACGAGCACCGCCCGCTCAAGCGCCCGCGCCTTGGCCCGCCCGACGTCTACCCGCAGGACCCCAAGCAGAAGGAGGTGCAGGGGCCAGGCGTGTGGGGGGACCTGGGGTGCGGTGCTGCCACGTCGGGGCTGGCCCTGAGGAGGCCTTAGGGGTGCGCTGGGAGCCCCCGGTGTGGGGGTAGGGATCGCTGAGTCCCCGTGGTGGCAGGGCGTGAGGAGCCTTTTCCGACGGATGTGTGTGGAGGGCTTGGCCGAGGGACCCGCGGTTCCTGTGTCCCGCTGCCTGAGAGCGAGGGCCTGAGGGAGGCTGTCTGGGATCCTGCGAGCCTTCACCTTACCCTGTCTTCACGCTGCCTGAGCCGCCGTGGCAGGGACAGAGGCTGCGGGCGTTTGGCGTGGAGAGGCCTTGCCGGGCCTTCTGATTGTCCTTTCCCCGCAGGATGAGCTGACTGCTTTGAACGTCAAGCAAGGTTTCAATAACCAGCCAGCAGTCTCTGGGGATGAGCACGGTAGTGCCAAAAATGTCAATTTCAACCCAGCGAAGGTGAGAGCCATCAGGGTGGTGTGCGGCCTTATCAAGGACTGGTGCCTGTAGGGGCAAGCTCCTGGACATTACTGAATCTATCTTCACTGTGTCCAGAATCAGGAGACTTTTTCCCTTTAGGACTGTTATTTTAGGACCAAGCACTCTGTTCTGGTAGAGTTGAATTTCTGCATTTGTTTGGAACTGTATCCTACCTCCGAGAGAGCAGGTTCTTGTCTTGCTTTATATGTCTTAGGAGCAGGTCTGTATCTGCAGTCTCTGTTAAACCTAATATCTAAACTGCCTTATAGTCTGTGATTAATCAGAAGACTAGGATACCAGAAGTGGGAATCTTTTTATTGTCTTGGTTATATTATGGTCATGGTAGAAGTAAGATTGTTTGAAACATCTGGCAGTTTAAACATGGGTGTTTTGTAACTCTGTTTTCCCCATCTCTAAAATCAAGGTGTTAACTTCGTGGGCTCCCCAAAAAGAGGACTAGTAGTGACCTGGAATGGAAGGCAATCAATAAGCATAGTATATTGTTTTCCTTGGCTGATACCTGTCCAAGATGCCTTCTGTCTAGTTTGACAAGGATTGCTAGAGACTTGTGTCTGTCTCAAGTTCCAACTTAGTTATTGTATGAGTTGTCCAGAAGCATTCCTTTTTTCATTTTTTTTCCAGATCAGTTCAAATTTTAGCAGTATTATCGCAGAAAAGCTGCGGTGCAATACGCTGCCTGACACAGGAAGGCGGAAACCCCAGGTGAATCAGAAGGATAACTTTTGGCTGGTGACAGCACGTTCTCAGAGTGCCATAAACAACTGGTTCACAGATCTGGCTGGAACTAAGCCCCTCACACATCTCGCTAAGAAGGTATGTTATAGGAGAGGTTGCCTGGCAGGGCAATTTAATATGTGCTTGTTTCTGAAGTGTTTGTGTAGTGGAAGGTTTTTACTACTTGAGAGAAGTTTCTTTTCTCTAGGTCTCAAAGCTTTCAGCTTGAAGAGCATATCCAGCATTTGTAGTCCACTGGCTGTAGTTGTCCCTGCTCAAAGAACTGCTCCCTTGTCTGTTGTTTGGAGGTTGTGTTCAGCTTTGTCTTTTGGCTTGTATGATATGACTGATTTATTTTAAGGTTCATATGTTTTTCAGAACAGCTGACGCTGTTGCCTTTGGTCTGTTGTTTATAGATTAGGATCACGTGGAGGGTTTTTTAAGGTCTCATAAGTCATAATGAGAATTACTGGAAATAATCAGCTGAATAACTTCATAGATTTCTGTTGCAGTGACACGTTTCTGAATTTAAGCTGAGAATAGTATGTGTATTTTAACTTGGTCTCAGCCAAGCTAGAGCATTTCTGTGCCCTGGGGCCTAGGGCTAGATATTTCCCTGGTGGCAGTGAATTCTATAGAGAGTTAGCTCCCCTTGCTATCAGGCCAGATAAAATGGCAAAGCAAGACCTTTCATCTTTCATGGGCCTTTACTCTGGAACTCTGGAATCTAGTATGCATTGTGGAAAAACTCCCAGTTGTGAAATGGTAGCAGAGCATGTAGTTTGGAAGATGGAGTTTGTCTGGTCCTTGGTGTACTGAATCTTGGGGGAAAATAATCAGATTTTCCTATAATCTGTATCTATAAATTTAGTCCTTGTGTCCTCTTTTGCATGTTGACTGTCAGTGTCCTGAGATTATTGTGAAAAATTGAACTTTTCAAGGCCTTTCCCAGTTCCATGCAATGGCATCCATCAGTTTTAGTGGACTTGAACATGAAAGCAGCAACCCTTGGTAGCCAAGTAATCTGTGTTTTGAGGCATCAGAGAATAGTTGAGAATAATGTAGGAAACATTGGGTCTATCTGATAGGTATGTTTCTCAGTGAATTTGTCTCATTCCTCTGTGAACACATGCATACTTTTGCTCTCCCTGGTATCCTGTGGAAACAAGCTCCTGTCATGGTTCCTGGTTTATAGATCTACAGTCTGATGATTTCACTGATATCTTCACACGTAGTAACTTGAATTTTGTATCTTGGATTAATTAATTCCTTCCTACTATGGTACTCAATTCCCTGTTTATTATAGTGTTCTGTTGGCTATTAATGATAATACAGGACTTTTGTAACTGCCCTCTTTTGTTTACAAAATGAAAAGTCCTATCTTTAGCCTGTATAGTAGATACACTGTGTTTATGACTCGGTCCTTAGTCTGTATCTTTTGTAGTTGTTCATATCCTCAAAGCCGTTTGCAGGATTTAGGGCATGGATTTACAGTGATCTAATTATGTTTTCTGTGTTCTTTTAATTTGTTTTGTTTCTGTTTATAGGCAAATGCATCTGTGGTATTGTTGCTTTCTGACCGGAAGTGAATTCTTGCAGTAGGTTTTTTGAGATACATAGCAACACAGTACCTTTTCCCTCTTTACTTTTTGTAACAGCTTGCAGTGCCTACAGTGTACGTAATTGCTTTTGAATAGTTCCCATCTAAGCCTTTGGTTGCAGTTCTCCCTCTCAATTCTGCTACAGGTGCCCATCTTCAGCAAGAAGGAAGAGGTCTTTGGTTATTTGGCAAAATACACCGTTCCAGTAATGAGAGCAGCCTGGCTCATCAAAATGACTTGTGCCTATTATGCTGCCATCACTGAAACAAAGGTGAAAAAGCGTCATGTCATTGATCCCTTCATTGGTAAGCACTTTATGTGGAGCACTGGTCCAGATGTTTCCTTCTCAGCCTGCTCTATTTCTGGAGGTTGATTTGTTTGTTAGATATATTTATTCCACTTACTTTTGTGTTTCTTTGAGTGTTTGTCCTACTGCTGACCCTGTAAGTGTTAGTTTGTTTCATGTTCTTTCATGTTTTGCCTAGGGTTTTGCCATCTGCATTGTCCCAGACATGTAATTGTGTTGTCACTTTGTGTATTCAGTTTGTCTTTTTATACAGTTAGGTTTTAGTAAAATCAATTATTTTTAAAAACTGTTGGTACATTGATACTGCTTGACACTGATATCTGAAGGATACTAGGAACAAATTCAGAGTTGAAGTGTTTCCAGTGTTTCTGCTGTCTATCAGATGCTAAACCAGGTTGGCCTAACACTGCTCCCTGCTGGAAAGCCTCTTCTCTCCATCCGCTGATTCTCAACAGCTGCAGTTAAGGAATCTTTCTTCCCAACTTGTGCAAAGTAACCCTCCTCACCAAACACAAAAGTTTTTTTCTCTTGTTCCCTATTTCTGTGGATGTCTCTTCCTTATTATCACTCACAGGCCACAAGCAAAGCTAATATATTGTGACACTTTTCTTTTTTTGTCTTTCTGTCCTTTTCAAATGGCAGGATCTCTTTTGGGTTTCCACTTGCACAGCAGGCTGGTTCTTTCCTGCTTCTGTTTTCTGCAGTACTCGTTGCTAACCCATTTCCTCTTCTCCAGAATGGACGCAGATCATCACTAAGTACCTGTCAGAGCAGCTGCAGAAAATTGCGGAGTTCTATAGACAGCTCCCAGGGCCAGGCTGTGGTTCACCATCTGGGCCAATGCCTCAGGAAGTGGAACAATCTTTGAAGCAGTGGGACTACAATGAGAAACTGGCTATGTTCATGTTCCAGGTGAGTGACTGGAGGGGTCTGCTAGGTGGGTGCGTAGCAGAGGAAGTGAATGCAGAGTGATTTATTTTTGCAGATTCTTTTTTGGTAACTAGATCATTAGGTCTGGATACAGTTTTGAGTTCAATAGTAGAACAGGGGTAGTATAGAACTGTGCAAACTTCTGGAGTTATTTCCACTGTTGCCAAGCAAGCAGATGTTGCTGCTTTCCTTAGTGGATGTTGCTTCAGCTTTTGTCTGTTTTCTCTGTCTTTATCTGTGTACAGGATGGCATGCTGGACCGGCATGAATTCCTGACTTGGGTCCTTGAGTGCTTTGAGAAGATACGGTCTGGAGAAGATGAATTTCTGAAAATGCTTCTACCCCTGCTACTGCGAGTGAGAAATATATACCTGGCTTGCTTCAGGAGCATGCTGACTTCTAGTGTTGTCAGTCTCCTTCCTGTTGCTGAAGGAATGATGAGCTATTTTACACCAAGAACACTGGGGAGCATCCCTCGGCATTCCTCTTTGCTCATGCAAGGATACCTTTTTGGTCCTGCTCTCTTTTGTTGATTTCTCCTTTACCCTGTTTCCCTCCACTGGAATTGGTAATCCCTGCCCATGTAATAGCTGTGATAGTTGGGCTCATTGTGCACCACTACATGGAAACTGCTTTCTTTAATGTCTGTTGCAACAGATTCTAGGCAGACCTTTGAAACCTTGGGAAGGCTGGATGTAGGTACATTTTGATACAGGAAGTTGTTGCCATAGAGCATTTTAAATTTTTTTCTGATGCTTAGTAGTCAGTGGGTGATCAATGATGTTAAGGAGCTCTCTGTAAAAAGGGCCTGTCTCTGCAGTGCCATACAGTATGTTACTTTGGGATGGTGCAGGTTTCTTTTGTGTTGTTTGTAATGAGGATGTTTTCTGCCCTCCCTCTCCCCTGCAGTACTCTGGAGAGTTTGTGCAGTCTGCATACCTGTCCAGACGTCTGGCCTACTTCTGCACCCGCAGGCTTGCTATGCAGCTGGATGGTGCTGGTGGGCACCCACCCCACATCCTGTCTGCCCAGACAGGAAATGGTCTTCCTTCAACACCCACCCCTCAGCCAGCTGCAGGGAATCCTCCTCCCAGCCCTTTTAGTGAGTTACTACTGTGCCCCCAGCATCGGCCAGTGGTATATGGGCTCAGCTGCATCCTCCAGGTAGGTTGGTGGTAGTGGGGTCAACAGGGACAGTTTGTTGTGTGCCATCACAGAAGAATCTTTACAGTCTGAGTCAGCAACTTCCCGAGTACAAAAGTATCAAGCCGTGATTGTCAAAGGGTAGATCTTTGATGTGTTACAGAGCTTTCATACTGGACATCAGTGCTGTAGCAGTGCCTTTGACTGACTTGCATAAGAAGAAACTGGGTTGAAATAGAGCCTTTTGCTCTATTCACAGATGCCTTGGATGTCTGGGAAAGCTATGCAGAAGAGGGGATGAGAAAGAAAGGGTTATTTTGTCTTGTGTATGTCAGTAACAGGTTGTCATCTAGGAAAGGAAATTATGCAATAAAGAGCACTTTGTAGTTTTGTGAACTCTTAAAAACAAACAACTGCTCATCAGAACAACCCGTCCCCAAAGAACAAAAAACCTCCAACAAATCAAACAACCAGAATACACAAAACCAACCCCTCCCACTTCTTTATGGAAGGACTTTACAGGTTTAGGCAAACCACTTACCTCAGGAGCAGCAGCAGGCTATGAAGAGGAACAACTCTAAACTCATAATCTTTATATTTGGGATTTATTAAACCTTACTTTGTGGTAAAAGGGGAAGGTTGCCGAAGCCTTATTGACGTTTGAAAGGCAAGTGCTGTTGTGTCATTGTGGGACTCAGTCCATACTGTCCTTCTGTCAAGGGAGATAATGTGAGATATGTTCAGTATTTGTTCATGGTTGTGTTTTTCTCCTTCAAGAGGAGAGTGACAAGGTCAGGTGGGTCCCTGCAGAAGGAGTAGAGATTGCTCCTTCCAGAAGAGGAAAGGATCATGTTAAAACAGAGGAGTTTCCAGAGGATGAAAGATGGAGCCGGAGGTAGAGAGGAAGAGAGCACGGAGCTTGGGAACCTGCAGCTTAACAGAGAAATGAGTTAAAGGAGCCCTAACAGGATCAAGGAGCAGAC
This sequence comes from Megaceryle torquata, assembly GCA_024611175.1. Taxonomy (NCBI): domain Eukaryota; kingdom Metazoa; phylum Chordata; class Aves; order Coraciiformes; family Cerylidae; genus Megaceryle; species Megaceryle torquata. The sequence goes on along the minus strand of JANIJG010004446.1, from coordinate 75,739 downwards.
AGCCAGCTCTCAAACAGGATAGAAAGAAAATTCTTTGAGTATAGTTGGCTAGAAGTAATGATACAAGGGCTAGAGAGCAATGTGGGGGTTATAAATAACCCCTTCGTATTATTAGGTCTTTCTTGGTCACTTTCCGTAAAAAAGTTTGGTTGGTTTTGTTTTGTTTTGGTTTTTTTTTCCCTGATAGTTTCTGTGTGATGGAACATACCTTTTTAAATATAAAAATCCTTTGTTTGGGAAGCTTACTTTTGGGAAAATATGTGAAGATTTGGCTGATTTGGTGTTTGGAACACGATCTGCTTAAAAGGATCAAAACCGTTAATGATTGTCTGATCTTTTTTAGTATGTCTCAGAAGAGCTCTTTCAATAGAAGATACACAGATCTGATTTGCAGATAGTAGATAAGGCTAAGGCAGAGTAAGATCTAGTGGTTGGAAGTTGGAGATGCAGAAAGTCGGGCTGGAAACATCCATTTCTAACAGCATACATAATTAACCTTTGCTCAGATGTTCTTGAGATATGACCGAGTCTTAGGTTTGAGTGTTTAAAACAGCCTTAGTTGTTCATCTTAATTTCTGGTTCCTTGTGAGCCAGGAGCTGTGAGAGTATATACTAGGAATTGTTCATTGAAGTTTTGTGTTTGTGTGTCTGTCTGTATAAGATCATAAAAGAATGAAAACACATATGTAATAGTATTGTTATTATAATAATTACCATAACTATGCTTGTAATTATGAAATAATGCAGCATAATGACTTTGGGTCTGTTGACTCATAGTTCTTCTCACACTTTACTCTTGATGTGGGCTGTAAGTCACTAATATTAATGCTGCTCCTGAACTATGATTGTTACTGATTGATGGTATGAGTTGTAAAAAATTAGTTCTGTTTAGAAGCAGCAGGGAGCTCTGCAGCTTTTGGATAATGTGGAACTCTGGTTTCCTAAGCATACCTAGGACAAGAAACTCAGTTCAGCAAAAATACTAGTTTACTCCTTTCTACTCCAGTATGGTCTGTAGTCCAAAGACTCCTTCAGAGTGCAGAACAAAAAAAAACCCTAGTAGTACAGGATGTTGAAGGCCTGGGCAGTGGGATAAAGGACTGGTTATTTATGTAGGAAGTAATCTAACTTAATTGTTTTGACCTTGATTTGCTCAATGATAGTGACTTTTTTTAATCTGTTTTAGAGTATAATTTTGTGCTGCCCAAGTGCTCTTGTGTGGCATTACTCATTGACTGATAGCAGAATAAAAACCGGCTCTCCACTGGACCACTTGCCTATAGCCCCATCGAACTTGCCCATGCCAGGAGGGAACTCAGCCTTTACACAGCAAGTGAGTAGCCATTAAAAAGGAGAGCTCTTGTGGTCCAGGATAATAGCTGTATCTTAGGTCTTTCAGAATTTTCATGTTGTGTGATAAGCAGAGCTGGAGGTGCTGTTTTGCTCCCAAGGAATTAACTGCTCCCATTCTGCTATGAGCAAGACAGTGATGTCCTTGGAAAGATAGGCAAAATCTAACCTTGAGTATCTGTCATGCTCTTTTTTTTCTGATAATTTTGTACACAGGACTTTTAAGGCATCCTTTTGTATGTTTACACAAGTCTATCGCTTTTAGGTTCGGGCAAAGCTGCGTGAAATTGAGCAGCAGATAAAGGAACGTGGCCAGGCTGTGGAGGTTCGCTGGTCATTTGACAAGTGCCAGGAAACCACAGCAGGTAACTTGCTGTATGTTAAATTTTCTCTTCCCCCTGTTCCATGTGTTACACTGAGAATGTTCCTGTCTGGCTATTTTCTTGTCTTTTTCCTATTTTCTGCCATTGGTGTTTACTGTCAGCAGTCAAACCCAAATGACTCCTTTTCTTTCCATTGCAAAATCTTGCATGGGTTCATTTTCCCAGGTACAGGAGGAGTTTCTGTTACTGGAAGCTGGAAATATGTACCAGAGAACTGTATTTTTGTGTATGTGATATGTTCTGATGCTTTCCCCTAACATCTGTTGGTGGCCACTGTGAGAGTCGGGATACTAAGCTATGTGGACACTTGCTTAACTGGTAAAGTTTTCCTTAGGCAGTCTCCTGAGCAACAAGCTAACAGAAACTTGCTCCAGAGTCTGATACACCTGGTGCCAAATGCACATTTCTCTTCTCTGTTCTCTTCTAGGTTTCACTATTGGCCGTGTCTTGCATACTTTAGAAGTTCTGGATGGTCACAGCTTTGAAAGATCTGACTTTAGCAACTCTTTGGATTCCTTGTATAACAGAATATTTGGGCTGGGTCCAACCAAAGATAGTCATGAGGTACCTTGGGACTTTGCTGCTGGGCCCTGGTCTTAGACATGGCTATGTTCTTGTTTATATTCCATGGTTACTGTCCTGTGTCTGCAGAGAGCTGACTAGGTAGTGGCCTTTGTCCAAGAGACGCGATCTCCATTGAAAAGGATTTCATGCAGCCTTAAGTTAGGAAGGTGCTAAAGTGAGAATGTGGTGGTCTGTGCTCTAGAAAGTCTATGCTAACAAATACATGTAAGCTTAAGAGAATCCAAACAGCTAACTGAGGAGATTCTCCTGATGGAAGACATCAGACTGGATAGCAGATTGATTATAAAGTTTCGTTTGGTGTCAGAGAGAGGTAAGTGCTAGACTTGCCAAATTCTGGACTGGCAGCTGCTTCCTGGGAGTCTGGGAGTTCACAGTTCAAGTTCCTCTCAGCCTGGGAGGTGACATATTTATGATGTGTAGGATCATAGTGTAACCAATTCCTGGAAGTGAGCTGCAGAATTGCTTGTTTGCATACACTGTCTAATCCTGTTGAGAAACTGTTTCTCTCTGTGCTAAGATTAGCACTCCAAAGATGAACTGCTGAAAGAGACGATTTTCTGAAGCAAAACCAGCCTGAAGATTTGTCAAGGCCTGTGGATCACCTCATGTTCCAAAGCTTTGGCTTGACAGTTGTCCTCCATGTTAGGAAGAGGAGAATGTAGCACTCTTCAAGCTGTGCTTTACTAGAAGTAGACTTGCTGTTACATCCAACCTGAGACCTTGGGCCTGCTCACCTCTTCTGTTTGGCTCAGGTTCTCACTGTAGCCCTTACCTCTCAACAGATCTCACCAGATGATGATGCAGTGGTGGCCTTGCTTTGTGAGTGGGCTGTCAGCTATAAACGCTCTGGACGCCACAGGGCTATGGTCGTGGCCAAACTCCTGGAGAAGCGTCAAGCAGAGATAGAGGCTGAGGTAAGTCCTTAGTCCTGGAAGGCTAGCAGCAGTAAAATTGAGCAGAGGTTATCTACCTATGATTATCTATTATGCCAAAAATAAAAGGCTGCTCAGCACAATGGTGCTGTTAGTTATAGCATTTGCTTCATCTAACTCAAAGTAGGTTAGAGCCTGTGGGATGGTGTGTGACCAATTTCTTGGATATGTTTGAAGGAAGATGATTGCAATGTGGAAGTACTGTCTGTCATACTTGGAGATTGCATAGCAGCTTGCAGAAACCTATGTGGTGGCTTTCCTCTAAATGCAAGATAAGAAAATTCTCTTGAAGACTTCTTTTTTAGGGTTTATGGATATTGGATTTCTTCTCTGTGACAGCAGTTGGTCCTTTTTTTTTCTGTTTCTACAGAGATGTGGGGACTCTGAAGTTGTGGATGAGAAGGGCTCTATCTCCTCAGGCTCTCTTTCAGCAGCCAGCGCTCCTGTCTTTCAGGATGTCCTTATGCAGTTCCTTGACACTCAAGCTCCTATGTTAAGTATGTAATAGTAACTTGTGGTCTCCCAGTTTCTAGGTTTCCCTCTTCTGAATTTGTGTGCTATTTTCTTGTATGTAGTTCTGGGATGCACCTAAATTCTCTCTCTGCCTTCCTTGCAATACAGAGCATACCTTGGAGAGGGAGGGGAAGCAGTCTGGAGGGCTAGATGACAGAAAGATAATGAAAAAGCACTTCTCTTAACAGAGCTGTCTGTGTCCAAGGATAAATGAGTATAGCCTAATTGGGATTTAATTTAAGCTGAGAAATAGAGGGAGGTTTCTAACTAGTAAATGGAAAAGCTCTGTCATAGTCTCTCAGTAGATGTACTGCAAGCAGATTAAGAGGGGCAGGATACAAGTCTGAATGAGCAGGCAGTTGGTTGTACACCCAGGAATGGCACTTCCAGGCTAATGTCCTATGTCACTGGTCTGTGAGACTAACTGGAGAGCTTTTGACTGCCACCTGTTGAAACTGAGCTTTTTGCTTTTAGTCCCTGCTGTAATCTCAGGGCTCTGTATCAGTCACTTAGGATGTTGAGATCTCTGGAAACACTTTCTCTGGCCCAAGGTTAGGTGTTGCTCAGAGTGTTGCAGAGGAGCTCTGATAGCCCTGACTTTCTGTGCTGTCCTTTCAGCTGATCCTGGGAAGGAAAATGAGAAGGTGGAGTTCTTTAACCTGGTGTTGCTATTCTGTGAGCTAATCCGACATGATGTCTTCTCTCACAACATATACATGTGCACGCTCATCTCCCGGGGTGATCTTGCCATGGATTCTCATGGGCCTCGCCCACCCTCACCCTTTGATGACCCTGCTGAGGAGCATGACAGGAAGGAAGCAGAGGGAAACAGTGGTATCAAGCTAGAGGTGAGAGCACAAGCACCATGGCCCTCAAGTACATGTCCCTGTGTTGTGCTTGCCTGCTTTTACCAGCTTTGCAGCCTCCTTGCTATTAGCTGGTGATTGATGTGACAGTGACTTTTGCTGCTTCTTCCCCCGACTTACATCCTTAGCATTTCAGCTTCAAAAGTAGAAGGCTATGTTATAAGTGGCTGGAGAGGGCCCTGAAGAATGTAAAGGTGTAGACAAGAAAATCTTGCACTGCTTAGAGCAGAGCAGCATACCATAAGGTGCTGCATGAGGCCTTTCCATGATGTTTGCTGCACATTACACAGAATCACAAAAAAAAAAAAAAAAAAAACCACCAGGGATGGGGACTCGACCACTTCCCTGGGCAGGCTGTTCCAGGGCCTGATAACCCATTCAGTAAAGAAATTCCTTCTCTTGGTGCAGCTTAAGGCCATTTCCTCTTGTTCTGTCACTTGTTACTTGGGAGAATGGACCTATCCCCACGTCTGTAAAATTGCCTTTCAGATAATTGTAGAGAGCGATCAGGTCTCCCCTGAGCCTCCTTTTCTCCAAGCTAAACAACCCAAACTCTCTCAGCTGCAACTTGTAAGATGTGTGCTTTAGGCCATTCATCAGCTTTGTTGCTCTTCTTTGGACATGCTGTAATGCCTTTAGTATCCTTGTAGTGAGGGGCCCAAAACACCAGTGCTGAATACAGGTGTAGAATCACTTTCCTGATTGGGATCCAACTTTTCAGATATCATGGGTGCATTGGCATATTGCTGTCACTTTTCAACATGGGCATCGAGTGATGTAGTAAACAAATACTCTCTTGTTCTTCTCTGTATCATGGAGAAGTGAAGCTCTCTTCCTGTTTCCAGGACACAGGTCTTTCTGAGCCCATGGACATCGACCACAACTCCAGCATGCTCTTTGATGACATGGAGAAGACAGACTTTTCGGTATGTTCCTGTATTTTCTACCCGCTACTCAGTAAGCAGGTCAGTATGTTGTAGTGGGACCAGGGGCAGCACATGGCCTCACTTTTGTGTGAGTACTCCCTCTACGGTGTAGGGCCAGTATGCTGGAAGTGCCCAAGTTGTAAGGCAGCTGACACTGTGAAAAGGTCCATATAACCTGTTTATGCAGGTTGGGATCCATTGGAATAGAGCGAGTCCTAGTCATTCCTGGGATTTCTTGCACTCTGTCTGCTAGCCTCGTGTTTGAGCAAGGTAGAAAGTGGGCTGCCTGGAAGTGGAAGGGAAATGGGTGACCATGATAGCACCAGGAGATTGGGAGTGGCCAGTTACTGTTGGATGGGGTTTTCTTGATGGTCTGGGAGAAGACACAGGTCTGTTACCATTGAACTGTGTGGCCTTCAGTACTACTTCAGTTCTACTGTTCTTCATAATATTTGTCAGCATAATTAATGGTTGCAGAATACTTCAAAGTACTTGTTAATAAAAATAATTTGTGGTAGTTGAAAAATCCTTGAGTACATACATTCCTTCAGCCAGTTCTAGCCTATCAAGGTACATGTTTAGGCAGGTGTGATGTGCAGCACTATGTGGCTTTCTCATGGCTTTCCCAGAATCCATGTTTGTTCTGTGGAGATGTTTATTCCCAAAATACTAATTCATGGTTATTTATTCCTATTGTTTTTAACTCAAAATAGAACAACAGGAACCAGAAGCTGAAATGGTAATAGTGTCTTAGCACATTGCCCTGGTCATTGCCCTAAGAACTGGATGTTTCTCCAACCCTTCCTTTTCCCACTCCTTTTTAGGCCTGAGCAGATGTACCTTCCTTCAGCAATCTTCACTGTTTTATGACCACATTCCCTAACTACCTTTTCTTGGTCTTATGTCTCCCTAGATGTTTTCTCCTCCAATGCATTGTGAATCTAAAGCCAGCCCTTCCCCTGAGAAAACAGATACTGAAAAGGAAGCAAAGCCTCTGCTGAAGGATAAGTCTGTGGAAGGAATGCTAGCATCCCTGTATGACCAGCCTCGGCACATCCAGTATGCAACACACTTTCCTATTCCTCAGGTATGAGACCTGTTCATAACTGCTCCCCTTGTTGCTGGTCATGAGGCTGCTTTGTTTCTCTGTGGTACTGCTGTGAGTGGGTGAGGAGCAGTAATGCTTTCCTGCACTGCTGCAGGAAGTGATCTACTCCTTTTTCTCTCAGAGCATCTTATAAGGTGAAGCTTTCAATTTCTTTTAAGGGATCCAAATCTGAAACAAGATTAAAGCATTTAGCCTCATAGTTGCTAATACAGTTGTCTCTTTTGGTCCTCAGGAGGAGTCATGCAGTCATGAGTGTAACCAACGGTTGGTAGTTCTCTTTGGGGTTGGAAAACAACGGGATGATGCTCGGCATACGATCAAGAAAATAACCAAAGACATTCTAAAAGTCTTAAACAGAAAGAGCACTGCAGAAACAGGTTAGTAGAGCTTGAGCCACTCCTTTCTGAAGTAGGAGTGTCTTCAGTTGTCTGTCTCCTTTGTCTGGAGTCTTACAGTGTAAGGATTTTTATATAACCCACTGTGCCTAATAAGCTGTATCAGTCGCTGAGAGTCTGGAATGGTGCTCTGTTCCCAAGCATACTAACCAGCAAGTAATATAATTGATTTCCTGCTGACAGTATCTGTTTAATTGAATTTTTCTTTGGAAGAGGATTGAGTCATATCAGGTCAGAGTGAGACCCTGGCCAAAACTTTGCCTTTTCAAATTTCAGTTCTTTAGTTCTTGCATTCAGATCTCTGCACAAGAAATAAAGAGGACTTTGCCTGTGCATATTTGGCAAAGACCATGCTGTTATACTCGGGGCACATGCTATATACCTAGGATGGGAAATTTAGAAAGTTTTGTCAAGATTAGTAGAAAAGCCTCTGACTTCCATCAGACGTGAATCTGGCAGATTTTTTTTTTTTTCCTCCCTCTCTTAGCCTGATTCCTGAAAGGCAACTTGAAGTGTGGTAAAAAGATTATTCTATAAAAGATGGAGTGCTCTGACAAAAAAAAAATTGAGGCTAAACATCTCCAATCCAGAACACTTGCTCTCATCAGGGAGTCTGATACCTCTAAATTGAGAAAGTATTTTTCCCTTCCACAGAGCACTTTCACTGAGGATAAACTAGATGTTAACACTACTGTCATTCTCAGGTTAGGAATTCCTTCCTCAGCAGTTTATCGTCTTGAATTCAAGATGGCCCTTAGTGTAAGGTCTGGGACTCCAGGCTTTTTGGCTGTGCTGCATGTCAGGGGTTGGGCTTACTGGCAGGTTCTGATGTCTGGTTCCCTGATGAGGAGGGGAGCCTAATACTGTTTTCTGATCCTCTCAACTTTGGTAGGCGGAGAGGAAGGACAGAAGAGGAAAAGGAGCAAGCCAGAAGCATTCCCAACGGCTGAAGATATCTTTGCAAAGTTCCAGCACCTTTCTCACTTCGATCAGCACCAAGTCACATCTCAGGTATGAAATTTTCAAGACTGCTGTCCTTGGGCCCTGACTGTGTCCCTTTGCATTACTGAGAGTGGCTTCCTGGAAGGAAAGGGAGATGGGCCTGCAGAGACTTCTGCAAGAGGAGATAGTACTGTGTGTTGTCTTGCACTTGCAGGTATCTCGTAATGTCTTGGAACAGATCACCAGCTTTGCCTTGGGAATGTCATACCACCTGCCTCTGGTACAGCATGTGCAGTTCATATTTGACTTGATGGAGTATTCCCTCAATATCAGTGGTCTTATTGACTTTGCCATCCAGGTAATCACAGTGTGCTCAAATGCTTCCTTGGAGGGGTTCATCAGCCTGAAAGGCATCAGATCTGTGTTGCAATAGTTAGGCTGCTCCTGGGACAATTGATGACCCTTTGATCTGTTTGATGGATGGTGGTCATTGCAGTGGGATACGGCTGTTAGGAATAGGTCGGTCCTGGCAGATAGTATTACATGTTCTGTTTTGAGGATTATTCTTCCAGAGGCTTCAGGGTGTCTCCATAGGACTTGTGTTGCATCCCTGTTCCTCTCTGCAGCATGGCCTTGTTCTGAGTGAGAAGGGAATCATCTGTTTCTGGCAGTTCTCCCACCTCACTCCCCTGAAAGGTTCCTTGGCACATGGCAGAACAGGTTGCCTTCGGGATCCTGCTAAAATCCTATTGCTGTTTCTGCAGCCTGTGACAGGTGTCTCTTGAAGCCTTGCTGTGGTTGCTAATGGAATTGAGGCTGATGGCCTTAAAAAAGGAGCTGAGTGAGTTTTATGCAGGACAGAATTACCAAACATGCTGCCTGCTACTATTTGTTCTCATATCCTAACCATCCTCTGATTCCCAAGTATTGACAGTCCCTTGTACTGCCCAAGTGAGACATTGTATATGGGGTGCTAGCTGTTCCAGAGGTACATTTCTAGGCAGAAAGTGCCTGCCAGTCCTGTTCCTGACAGGTCCTATTGGGTGTGGTGTGCCCGCTCCATTTCTGACCATACCGTACCCCTGTAGCTGTTGAAGGGTTTTTCTGTCATTGGGTGCAGTTGCTGAATGAACTGAGCGTGGTGGAGGCAGAACTGCTGTTGAAATCCTCCGACCTTGTTGGCAGCTACACCACCAGCTTGTGCCTGTGCATCGTGGCTGTGCTGCGGCACTACCATTCCTGCCTTATACTGAACCAGGACCAGATGGCTCAGGTCTTTGAAGGGTAAGGGAATCTTCCCCTCACCATGTGAAAGAAAGCAGTGTATCTTATGGGAGTATGTAAGGGGCAGGGATATATTTGTGTCCTTCCTAAAAGGCAGCAACTTTGTGCCTGAGGGTTCAGCTCACAGAATTTGTGGGGGATGGGATATGTTAGCCAGTGAACACTGTTGCTGTGAGCTCAGGGGAGATATCTGTGTAACAAGGTTATTCCTTCAGATTTTCTTTTGTGTTGCTCCAGCATTTTTTTGTCTCTATACAGTCTGTGTGGGGTGGTGAAACATGGCATGAACCGCTCAGATGGCTCCTCAGCAGAGCGCTGTATCCTGGCCTATCTCTACGACCTTTATACCTCCTGCAGTCACCTTAAAAGTAAATTTGGGGAGCTCTTTAGGTGAGTCTGAGGCAGATGGGATGCAGTGGGTGCTGACCAGTATAGCACCTTTGCTTAAGCTTTTCTTGTGGTCTTGTTTGGTGGGAATGTTCCTGAGATCCTCTCAATGGGGAACTGAAATCCTGGGAGTAGTGCCTGTTCTACAGGTAGTAATTATCCAGTGTATAATCTTGACTCTTAGATCATCAAGTTGTTTTTGGTAAATTGCCATCAGTAGTCCTCTGCACCTCCATAGATTTGTTCTTATGCCACTCCTAGAGGATAGATGTAGAGAGGTCTGTTCTTACTAACCTTTGATGACTGAGCAGTTCATCCTAAAGGTTGTTCTCTGCTTGTGCTCAACTGTAATAATCCTTGGTCTGCTTCTGAACCTGCTTTGCTTGGTTCTAATTTTTGTTCCTATGCTGTTTGGCACTACTTATCCTTGTTCTGCCCCTGCTGGCTCTTCAGGTTCTGCTCTGGTGATGTGGCCCTCAGGCTCTGTCCCATGGGCTTACTTTGTGGCTTTCTGCCCTTTGTAGTTATTTTGGGAGCTAACCTCCCACCAGCTGCTGGTGGAGCTCTTCCCTTAGCAGCCCAGAGATAGAGTCCACAGATCAACCTGGCTTTTTGCTTACATAATCCTGTGAAAGGGTAATTCTGGCAGCCCTGTTTCCCAGTGTAGTGCTTCATCTTGTCTTCACTTGCAGTCCCTGTTCCCTGCTAGTGTTTCCAGTGCAGACATGTCATAGGCATGTCTAACCCTTAGTGTTGCCCTGCATTGAGGGGCTGTAAGAATGGTTTGTGCCTTGTGTCAGCTGGCTTAACTCCTGACTGCTGAGAGCCTTTGAAGTCTTTCTCTGGACTGAACTGAGAGCAAGAGGGAGCACTGTGGTCACAGGTGCATTGCAGTTCTTTGGAAGCATCATCGCATGTATGGAAATGAGAAACCTGTCTGTTGAATATGAATTCCCAAAAGCAGGTCAGGAAGTCTTTAAATGTCCACAGATCATACAGTTGTCACTGTTGGAAAACACTTCTAAGATTCACAGTATCAAACAGTCAGCAACAAAACAAACAAACCAAAACAAAACAAAAACCCCAACAACAAACCAACAGAAAATAAAAACAAAAAAACCACCAAGCAAGCAAACAAAAAAAAAAACAAAAAAAGCCACACAAAAAACCACCTCACCATCCCACTGGAGCATGTCCTGAACTCCTCATCTACATGTTTTTTGAATACGTTTAGGGATGGTGACTCCGCCTCCTCCAGCACCTGACTACCTTTTCAGTAAAGAAATTCTTCCTAATATCTAGTCTAAATCTCCCTTGGTGCAACTTCAGTCCATTTCCTCTACTCCTGTTGTAATTTACTCGAGAGAAGAAGCCAGCACCCACCTCACTACAACCTCCTTTCAGGTAGTTGTAGAGAGTGATAAGGTCTCCCTGCAGCCTTCCCTTCTCCAAACTAAACAATCCCAGTTCCTTCATCCTCTCTTCACAGGACTTGTTCTTCAGACCCTTCACCAGCTTGGTTGCCCTTCTCTAAACTCACTCCAGCACGTTGATGTCTTTATTGTGGTGAGGGACCAAGAATTGAACACAGTACTTGAGGAGTGGCCTCACCAGTACTGAGAACAGGGGCATGATCACTTCTCTTTTCCTGATGGCCACGCTATTCCTGATGCAAGCCAAGATGCCATTGGCCTTTGTGGCCACCAGGGTACACTGCTGGCTCCTATTCAGCTGCTTGTCAATCAGCACCCCCAGGTCTCTTTCTGCCAAGCAGCTTTCCAGCCACTCTTTCCCTAATCCTGGGGTCGTTGTGGCCCAAGTGCAGGACTTGGCACTTGGCCTTGTTGAACCCTGTATGGGTGGCCTCAGCCCATTGATCCAGCCTGTCCAGGTCCCTCTGAAGAGCCTTCCTACCCTCAAGAAGATTAACGCTCCCACCCAACTTGGTGTCATCTGCAAACTTACTGAGGAAGCACTCAATTCCCTCATCTAGATCATTGATAAGTGTATTTAACAAGACTGGCCCCAAAACTGAGCCCTGGGGGACACCACTGGTAACTAGCCACCAACGGGATTTAACTCCATTTACTACAACTCTCTGGGCCTGGCTGACCCTGGCTGACACTGGGTTTTTAACCCAGTGAAGAGTACACCTGGCTATGCCATGAGCCACCAGCTTCTCTAGGAGAATGCTGTGGGGAGACAGTGTCAAAGGCCATAACTAAAGTCCAGGTAGAAAACATCCACAGCCTTTTCCTCATCCACTATGCAGGACGTGTCTTTCCTGAACCCATGCTGACTTGGGCCTGATCCCCTGGCTGTCCTGCATGTGCCATGCGAGCTCACTTTAGATGAACCTCTTCATAATTTTTCCAGGTACTGAGGTCAAGCTGACAGGCCTGTAGTTCCCCGGATCCTCCTTCCAGCCCTTGTTGTAGATGAGTGTCCCATTGGCAAGCCTCTGATCATCAACACCTCCCTCATTAGCCAAGACTGCTGATAAATGATGGAGAGGCTTGGTGAGCTCCTCTGCCAGCTCACTCAGTAAGATAAAAGATAAGGGAATATCCTCTAGCAGGCAAACTGTAGGTTAGATGGAGGGAAGGAGTTTGTATTTTGAGGGTGATCCCTCCTGGAAGAATCCTGTAGGACTCTGCTAGTGCTTGTGCTGTTCTACGCATCAAAAGTTGTATGAATGATGATATCAAAACTTCTCATTTAACTGTTACTCAGCATAAAAAAACACAAGTTTGTTGTGGATTGTTGTAATAGGGTGCAGTGATGGTGACCAGGTGATAAACTGGCAGATGAAGTTCAGTGTTGTTGGACATAAAATAATGCCCATCGGATTGTCCTTGTTCCTTTCTAAACTCTGTGTAGCGATGGATGTATACTACAGGCTGGATAAAGGATCTTTGAGCTATTACAGATGCTTAATTGAAAAAGTCATCATAGTGTTCAGTAACAGTCAAAAAGCAAATTAAATGTTAAAAATGTTTGGAAAGAAGTGGAGAACAGACTAGAGAACCTCATTAGGCCACCATTTAAGTCATGGTACAACTGTGCCTTGCTGTTTGGGGCAACAAACTCCAAAAGGCATTTACTGGAGGTAGGCTCAAAGGTGGGTGAATGGATAGATATCCAGAGGTGTGCAATGACTTACTTAATGAGGACCTGAATCTGCTTCCCACAGAAAAGGAGGACTGAGGGGGAATGTTACAAGTTTTTAAAGTTCTGGTTGATATGGAAAATAAACTGTATGTTCAATATGTATTACAATACAAGCACAAAAAGGAATGAATAGAAATTAACGAGTGGTAGGTTGAGAACAAAAGAATAAACTTCATAGTCATCATAGTTAACATGAAACTTGTTCCATGTTGAGGACATCAAAAATCTGGATTCAAAAAGTAGGTGAACAGATTTGCAGGAGGAAAATCTATTGAGGAGAGCATTAATTATTTTTAACTCCGAAAATCTGTGAGCCCTAAGTTGCATCAGGGTGGGGAAGGATGCTGGAGCCTGACTTGCTCTTAAACTCTTCTCTGGGCATCAACTGTTCTGCTACCAAGGACTGAGCTAGGTGCTTACCTTATCTTTGCTGGAATAGCTATTCCTATGCTGTGTTTACTGAGCCCACAGGTAACTTCCAGGTGCTTCCACAGCAAAGAACCAGCTTCACTCTTTTTGGGAGAGTCATTGTTGGTTCACAAGGATCCTTAGTTTCCACATATTCTTGCCTGGGGAGAGCTTATCTTGCACAGTATTGCTTTGCTTATCACTGTTCAGTGGAAGCTTAGTTTTTTTGTTTTCCTAATCTCTCTTTCCTGTCCTGTTTAGTGACTTCTGCTCCAAGGTGAAGAACACAATCTACTGCAATGTTGAGCCATCTGACTCCAACATGCTATGGGAACCGGAGTTCATGATTGACACCATTGAAAATCCATCTGCACATAATTTTACATACACAAACCTGGGCAAGAGCCTCAATGAAAATCCAGCCAACCGCTACAGTTTTGTCTGTAATGCACTTATGCATGTGTGTGTGGGACACCACGATCCAGACAGGTGAGAGGCAGAACTTTCATGGTTCTACTGAGATAGTAAAATCTTCAGGTGCGGGTGAGAAAGCCCATAGCTGTTTCTTGGCTGTCTTGGGGTGTGAGGAAGGAGCCAAGGCTGGGGTCCCCTAAAGAATCACTGACCTGATGGTGTGCTTGAGTAGCAAAGTTGACCCTCTGCTTTTTTCATTATTTATTTAACAGGGTGAACGACATTGCTATCCTGTGTGCTGAGCTAACTGGCTACTGCAAGTCTTTAAGCGCCGAGTGGCTGGGTGTGCTCAAAGCTTTGTGCTGTTCCTCCAATAATGGGACGTGTGGCTTCAATGATCTCCTCTGCAATGTTGATGCAAGTGCGAACATTCTAAAGGGGAAAAGGAGAAGGCAGAAATTAATAAAGGATGGAGGCTTTGTCTTCTGTGGACAGGGGAAAGGCTTTGAATAACAGGGTTACCTTTTGGTGTTTGCAGCCTGGGCTGATCCTGGACATTGACCTGGGGTTATGGGCCCTTCTACCCTCTAGCTTGTAGGCAAGCTGAGGAATTGCTGAGAGAGGGAATTAAGGCTGTTGTAGTTACTGGCTGATCTCCTCTCTTCTAGGTCAGTGACTTATCTTTCCATGATTCCTTGGCCACCTTTGTTGCCATTCTCATTGCCCGGCAGTGCTTACTTCTGGAGGACCTGATTCGCTGTGCTGCTATCCCCTCACTCCTCAATGCTGGTAAGCACATCCCTGCAGAAAGCTGGGTTTAGTCTCAGTTCTTGCCCAAAGGCCTATGCTTAATGGATACTTTGTGAACCCCATAGTTGTGAAATGTGACTCCAGTCCTTCTTTTATAGTACGGTACTGAATAATTGAATATTTTTGCTTTAGAGAGTTTCTGGCCTTTTGGTTTCTATCAAAACTTGGTTGTGTCAAGGTTTTTCAGTGTTTTTGCACTCTGGAGTTTGTGTGCAAGCTGATATAAGCACTGAGATGTTATCAACCACTCTTTCTGACCAGTGTATTCAGCTGTGAACTCCAGCAGTACACCTCCTGGTGCTGATATGGTTCAGCTTAGTATTTTGTCTAGAGCAGCCAGCTGACTAATTGGCCTACAGTGCCTGGGTCACTCTGACTTTGCTACCAGCCTTCCTAGGTTTGCTCTGGGGATTGCAGCATCCACTCTTGACAGGGTGAAGTTAGGGAAATGGAGCAAGCAGAACAAAATGCATGCCATTTGGGATAATACTGATGGATTTGCTCACATGCATGTTAATTGCTGCACATGCTCCATGTTTGTAACTAGAATAAGGCTGCTGCAGCTTCTCAACAGGATGCTCCAGGGAAGTGCACTGTGAATAGCTTTTGGATTGGACCAGCTGTCCTCGTGTTTAAGAAATCTCAGTTGACTGTTTTCTTTGCACAGCCTGCAGTGAGCAGGATTCTGAACCAGGAGCACGTCTGACCTGTCGGATTTTACTCCATCTGTTTAAGACTCCACAGCTGAACCCATGCCAGCAAGATGGCAGTAAGTGAATGAAAGCAGAGCTTTTCTTTACTGTGAAAGTACTGAGGCTCTTGCACCCCAGGGAAAGAGATACCGGACCCTATGATCATGTCCTGCTTGCTTTGAATAAAGCAGGCAAAGCCTGATACACTGCTTTCTGCAGAAGACAAAGAATAATATCCTTCCATTTATGTCACTCTATGGTAGCCAGGCATTCTGGGGAGGAGAGTCTTGGAGACAGGAAACCAGACAGTAGATGTGGCCTTGCTGTCACTAAGCCTTTAGAGTAATGATCGCCATTTTTTATATCTTGAGGCTTGTATAGGCTCTTAACTTGGTGTCAGAAGTTGCTATTTCACAACACTTGCTTATTGTCCGATGAGGGAAACATTCCAGGAAGCTCTGTTCTTGGCTTCTCATCAATATCTGGATAGCTCAAATCTCTAAAGCCAGCCTGTATGGTTATGGTACTGTTGGAGCTTGGAGTTCATGGCACAGGCACTGTTCCCCATTTGGATTTCATGGTTCAGTTGTCACAGCATGATTTGCATTATGCTTTGTGAAACTTAAATGACCCTGTGTTACACTGGGAGAAGGACTACCCTAAGAATTCTCTGAACTGAACTTTGTGGTACTGGCTGGCACATAGTTTTGGCAGCTCTGGAGCCTTCACCTTTTTATCTTCATGGTTATTGCACTTCCCCATTGTCCTCTGTGCAGACAAACCCACAGTGGGAATCCGCTCTTCTTGTGACCGTCACTTACTGGCAGCTTCCCAGAATCGTATTGTGGATGGAGCAGTCTTTGCAGTGCTGAAGGCTGTATTTGTTCTGGGTGAGTACCTGTGTTAGCCTGAACTTGTAAGAAAGTTTTTAGGGGGCTGGGAGAATGGCATTGTATTACATGGGTTGTCTGTACAGAATGCCAGAGGAGATCAGTTTTGGTGGATATGTGGAAGTCCTTTGGTTGAGCTGTAAGCTTGCTCATATCTCTTAGCTGCAGAGAAATCACTGATTGCTGAGAGAGTTTACAAAAGCTCAGGATATACTGTGGGTTTGACACATAGACCAAAGTCTTAGCACTGGCAATTAAGTGACACTTGTGCTTTCCTTACAGGGGATGCAGAACTGAAAGGCTCTGGCTTTTCCCACTCTGGAGGTGTTGATGACCTCGTGGATGATGAGCTGGGCACCAGGAAGGCTGGTGCTAGAGTAGTAACTGTAGAAACAGCTAGCTTGGATATTTATGCCAAGTATGTACTAAGGAGTATATGTCAACAGGTGAGTTTGTCCCATCTCTAGGTTTGTCCTTATCCTTTCTCCAGACAGATATATGCCATAAACTTTATTCAGTTTGGATTTGGCAGGTATATCAGTGAAGAAACTGTGATGATTCTGCCACGTGATGGTGCTAAGGATGGCTCACTATTAGGAAAATATGGAGTCTAAGACTTGTCAAGAATTAGGTGTTTCAGTTTGCAGGGACTGCATATCCCCTTTACTTTGGCAACAGCAGAGAGCTCATATCCATGGAGGGGAGTGCTGGGAGTGGTTTGCCGAGATGTGTGCTGGAGCCAAAGATGATAAGCATGAGAGACAGCCTTTTGAAGTGATAAACGGTGCCTTTCAGAATACAGCTTAAGTGTTACTTGCAGCTGCGCTGTTAGTGGATCCCTGGGCTTTGCAATGATCTGTTTAGTTAAAGGAATAACAACAAAGATGATCTGCTTAGTCTGATCTGACAGCACTAGTATTTCTGTTCCTTTGTGGAAAAGTGACATTTGAGGAGCTGAAACCTGGCTATTAAGGTACTTAGTTGCAGAGTGGAGTAGCTGTTACCGTTACCATATGAAAATGGGTGTTGAAGGATGTCCTTGGCCTTGGTTGCAAATTTATTCTATCAAAAGGAAAGATGCAGTTACATTTTGAAACCTGTATTCCATATTTCTGATGTGTAAACACAGCGCATTAGTGCTCTGTTTTCCTTGTGCTTTGGGATGCTGTTGTTCTTTAATTGACTCATTGTATAGTAATGTTACCAGCCTACCAAAGAACTGAAGCCACCTATTTATGAGTATAAATTCAACATACTTGGGATTACTGAAACCTGACTGTAGCACTGACAGAGGTAGATGTTGCTGGCCTCAGTCTACGTAGGAAGGAATCACAGTAGGTAGAAAGAGTGTGTACAGTGTGTTTTAAGTATCGCTACTCCTACCAATTGTTGGCAGCACTGACTGGGACTGAGCATTCCAATAGACACTGGTGAGTACTGCCAGGATTCCTGCAGCTGTTAAACACCTCGTTTATACTAGACCTTAATATTAGCACATCCAGTGTGAGCAGTGGATACTTCAGAACTTGCACTATCAATTCTGAAATGTCTGTAAAATGCCTTAAAATATAGGTTGTGATTTCTCAAACTCAGAAAATGTTATCTGATATTCAGGTGTATATTTTTATAATAGACTTCATCATGAGGGTGTGGAGAATAAAAGCAGATTATAGTATAAAATTAAGTTAAAGCTTCCTTAGGTGCAAATAATTGCTAGTCTGTCCTTTAGCTTGAGTTAGTAAATGTAATTGTGATGGGCTTTTTGAGAAGGTTAAATTTGTAAAGCTGTGATAAACCACAGTGGGAACCAAGAAGGAGGCTTGAGTCAAAGGTGCTAACATGAATCTGGTGACTGGGATGATAAAGTTGTCCATAGTGCTTCAAAAAGTTGTTCATAGTGCTCTGTGAAGAGGCAGGTGAGGGGCTCTGTTTCAGTAATATGATCTGCAGAGTTGTGTCCTGTAAAGAAACATTGCACAAAGAGGCTATAAATCCTTCAAGATTGGAGCTGGTAGTTGACTTCATACCTATTTGTGAGATTATGCCAATAAAGTCTGAATACTTGTGGGAAGTTGAGTAAGTGACAAAAAGGGTCTTTCCAAGGATATGCATAATAGGTATGCAAGGAAGCACAGTTTCAAGAGGTTATGATGTAGCAACACTGAAGGGCAGAAATGGAATAGGCATTAGAGAAATGACTAGATCACGTGTATTGGCAAAGTGGAAACTTCATCTGGGATGAAGTCAAAGATCTAGGCTGTGGTTTCAGAAGGATTTCAAACCAGAAATTTACCCTTTCTGATATTTGTGTTCTACATAATGCTTAGAGCAGCTGTCTGCTGCCGAGAGGGACTGTTCACAACTTTCTAGGCTTAGCACCAGCACCTGTGCTTCATTAACTGGATCCTCATCTCTTCTCTGGTTGTCACTTCTCAGTGGAAGAATTCTCTGATCAGGCTTGCTGTGCAGCTGCAGAAGTGCTTATATAGCAATCCTCTTTAGATTTTAATTTCATGAATTTGGTTAATCCATTTTCAATATGAAAAAACCTTGCAATAATGAAGAAGTACCTACCTCATGCTTGTTTTGGAAACTGCTGCCTTTATTATTACCATACATTTTAGGAACCACCAACTGAAATTGTGTATCTTCTTATCACTTGTGACTTTATAAATGGCTTGTGTACAGTCAGTTGTTTCCCTGCCAGGCTTTGAGAAGTAAAATAACAATTAAGGGGTATCCTTTTCCCTAAGACATGTTCTAGTTTAGCCTTAGCTGCAGCCCTGGATTAATTTAATTTAGGACAGCTCCAGGCCTTTGTTTTGCAAGAAGTAGACAAAATAATTTTGTCATCCTTTCTGATCTTTTGAGTTCAAGCAGCAATGTTGATGGAGCCTGTGAAAGGTGGTGACTGTGTACTGTTAAGTTTTTACCATATATTTTATCAAAAGAAACAGCAGCTACTGTGTTTCACCACTGCTGACTTGTCAGAGTTGATGTTTCCTGTGTTGTGATTGCTGTGCTGTGCCTGATGCCTGCTGAATCAGGATAGTACAGTTGATGAAGTGAAATGATTATCAAGTATAACTGCATACTAATAAGGTTTATAGGAGTTTGATGTGTTCTTGCATCTCTCTGAAGTTGAACGCAGGGGTACTGGTTCGGAATCAGATGTAAGTTTGACTGTTCTGACTCTGCCCTTGTCTTGTAGGAGTGGGTAGGTGAGCGATGTCTGAAGTCCCTCTGTGAAGACAGCAATGACTTGCAGGATCCTGTTCTGAGCAGTACACAAGCTCAGAGGCTGATGCAGCTGATTTGTTATCCACACCGGCTGTTGGACAATGAGGAAGGAGAAAATCCTCAGCGGCAGAGGATTAAACGCATCTTACAGGTACAGGCTCCTGGCCGAAACTAAGAATGTCTTAGTAATAGCCTAATGTAGCATTAGAGTGGGGCTGTCCAAAATGTAGCCTCTGAGGGGTCTGACACTTAATATCATGGGACCTGAGAGTGTGGATTGACATAGTTTGAACTGAGGTAAGGACTTATATGAAGTATGCATGTCTGTGTTTGTAGAATCTGGATCAGTGGACTATGAGGCAGTCCTCGCTGGAGCTGCAGCTCATGATTAAGCAGACGGCAAATAACGTGAGTTTCTGCTCAGAGGGACCGTAAAGGGATGTGTGTTACCAGTGTTGAAGTGGCTGCTTGTGAAGTGGTGGGGAGTGAGGCCTGTGATAAGCCAAGTATGAGAAGGATGTAATGAATCTGAGACCCAAAGAGCAGCAGCCATGGTAAAGTTGGCAAACTGGGTTTGTACTGAGTTCCGCTGAAATGTGCAAGCCTTTTCAGTGAGTCCTCTCAGAGAAAGACTTGGCTGTATTTTCTTCCCTCTCTAGGAGATGAACTCCTTGTTAGAAAATATAGCCAAGGCCACCATTGAGGTATTCCAGCAGTCAGCAGAGACCAGCTCTGCTAGCTCTGCTGGCAATGGAGTCAACAATATTAGTAGCTCAGCAAGTGCTACACCTGCCAGCAATAAATCCAAACCCGTCCTCAGGTAGGTGTAGTCCCAGCATGCAGCTGCCCTGTAGATGAGTCTGAATCATAGGTTGGATTGCAAACTGCTTTTCTCTCCTGTGACGTCACAGCTCCCTAGAGAGATCAGGAGTGTGGCTGGTGGCCCCCCTGATTGCCAAGCTTCCAACATCAGTGCAGGGCCATGTACTGAAAGCTGCTGGAGAAGAACTGGAGAAAGGACAACATCTGGGGTCATCATCTCGCAAAGAGCGGGACCGTCAGAAACAGAAGAGGTAAGTCCTGGGGAAAGGGCAGGCAATGCTAGCTGTGCTCATCACCCAGCATGGCAGTATAGCTCCATCTCTGTTTTCTCTGCAGCATGTCTCTGCTGAGCCAGCAGCCATTTCTGTCACTGGTGCTAACATGCTTGAAAGGACAGGATGAGCAGCGGGAAGGCCTCCTCACCTCTCTGTACAGTCAGGTCCAACAGGTAGGTGCCTTGCTTGTCTCCTCACTTTCCTCAGGGGCTTACTCCTCCAGTAGGCAGGCTATTGGGCGTGTCCTTGGGGATGATGTTTGTCTGATTATATGCACAATAAGGCAAAGATCTTACACTGGTTGGTATAGGCTGCTTGAGCAGACCATCTCCAAGTCACTGGGCAATAGACAGTACAAACTACTCTCCTATGAACATCAGCATGCAACGTGTGAGGTCTGTCCTTTCTTCTAAATTTCTTAGATTGTTACAAATTGGCGGGAAGATCAGTACCAAGATGACTGTAAAGCCAAGCAGCTGATGCATGAGGCCCTGAAACTACGTCTGAATTTGGTGAGCAGTTGCAGAAAAAGAGCTTAACTTATGGGGTAAAGAGTTTTCTGCCTTTTTTCCTTTGTTTGGAACATGCACACACTGGTGGGGCTATATATGTCCTGAGGCAGGGAAGCAGGAGAGGCACTTGTTCCCTTGCTCTGTTTCACCAGGATGAAAGCCACAGCTTTGGTCTCTGTTTTGCAGATGTTGCCTTCCCATTTCAATGCTTTTGCAGTCCACAGCACTACTTACATCTCAGGTTTGGCTGTCTGATTACACTTTCCTTCAGCTCTCAGTGGGAGTTGCTCTAGCACAGGAGTTATTCTGGTTTAGGCTCCTTTCTCGCTTTTAAATCTTAGTGTTTCTTCTTGTTGGTCCTTGTGAATAAACTACTTTTCTCTGCCAGGTGGGGGGAATGTTTGACACAGTCCAACGCAGTACTCAGCAGACAACTGAATGGGCTGTGCTTCTCCTGGACATCATCAGCAGTGGTACTGTGGACATGCAGTCAAACAAGTAATTTTACGTCTAACTTCCGATTCATACACTTCCCAAGGGAAGTAGTCATTAGCATGGCCCCATTTTTTTTTTTTCCTGTGATCTAGCTGCCTCTGTAGACAATCTGACAGAAGTACTGTGACAGATGGAAGAAACTTTGGAGTAATAGCAGGCTAGAACTTAGGTCCTGGTATCCAAGTGCACTCTGACATCCAGAGTAAAACTGGCTTTCCAGATGCAGAGAGATAATTAGGGGAGAGCTGAGTCTGGACCTGCTTTTTTGGAGAAGCTGAATGGGTAGACAGGAGGTCAGTCTTAATTGGTGATACTGCACTTGACTGAAGTGTGAACACCCTGTGGTGCATAAGCAAAGGTTTAGTGCAGGAAGTTAATCTGAAGAGCTCTTGGCAGTGGTACTGACTGTAGGTGGTACTCTGGGCAATCTGATAATGTTTGGTGTTACTGTGATGGCAGAGGCTTCCTATCTGCTTCTCAGGTAACTTTGACCTTTCTGCTTTGACCAACAGTGAGCTCTTCACCACCGTGTTGGACATGCTGAGTGTTCTCATCAACGGTACCCTAGCTGCTGATATGTCCAGCATTTCTCAGGGCAGCATGGAGGAGAACAAGAGGGCATACATGAATCTTGTCAAGAAACTCAGGGTGAGGGACACCAATCACTGTATGGGGAGCAATGTGTGCTGTGTCGTGATTGTCCAACTCTGCAGATTTGCCTATATCTCATGAATGTCCTGTTGCCACTGCTATATGAAGCAGCAGCCCCAATGGCTCTGTAAGGCTGAAGGGTGCAAAGGTGACAGGTAATGCAGGGGTGGAGGTTGACACTAGAAGAGGCACAGGTAGGCTTTGAATGATTTTTCCTGAGTGATTCTTCAAGTCTCCTCTATTCCACTTGTGCAGAAAGAGCTGGGGGACCGGCAATCTGACAGCTTGGAGAAGGTGCGACAGCTACTGCCACTTCCAAAGCAGACCCGAGATGTCATCACCTGTGAACCTCAGGGATCCCTCATTGACACCAAAGGCAATAAAATAGCTGGATTTGACTCCATCTTCAAGAAGGAGGTAAGTGAAGCTTTTTTTGTCTGCATCACAGCTCCTGAGTGCAGGTGTCACCTTGTCCTCCAGTGCCTTGTATCTACACAGCTTGGGAGGTATCTGCAGTGCCTTTTGCCTGCTGAGTTTGAAGTGGCTGGCTGCATGCAGAGAAGCTGGCACATAATCCTGTTCAAAAAGGGCAAAGGAGATGGGCAGTTGTTGATGAAGGCCTTTAGAAATTACTTCTTTGCCACGTGGAAGAGCAGAAATCATTTATTAAGGGCTCAGGGTATTTACTGGGACATGTGGAGTAGAGCCTGAAGAAAGCATACAGTATCCTGTACTTTTATAGGAGAAACAACAGGGACTTGGATGTTCTTATTTCTCATGTTTTAAAGGGTTTGCAAGTCTCTACAAAGCAGAAGATTTCCCCATGGGATCTATTTGAGGGCTTAAAACACTCTGCCCCCCTCTCCTGGGGTTGGTTTGGGACTGTCCGGGTGGATCGCAAGGTGTCTAGATTTGAGGAGCAACAGAGGCTTCTTCTGTATCATACACACTTGAAACCCAAGCCCCGCAGTTACTACTTAGAGCCGTTGCCACTGCCTCCTGAAGAGGAAGAGCCTCCTACACCTGTGGCTTTAGAGCCGGAGAAGAAAGCTGTGGAACCAGCCAAGACTGATAAAACAAGCTGCAATCCTGCCACCTCTACTGAAGAACGCAAGAAGAAACAGAGCAAAACCAAGAAACGTAACCAACCTGCCAGCAAAACTGAGGTAATTGCCCAACAGCTATGGACTTCCTATGTCCACCCCTCCTAGTTACAGAGCACTCCTCTGAGTCTTCTTGATGAGCCTAAGGGTGGTATAGTAGTAAAGTTGAGGTATGTTTCCTCTCAGCTGTCAGTGCTGGAGCTCTATTCTGCTCTCCCTAGCCTGGGGCAGGACATTTTCTTAATCTCTGATGGGAGGGGAGGAGGCTGCCCAGCTCAGCTAGCATTCCAGGCTTCCTCCTGGGGACATAGCAACTCTTTCATATTCTCATCCATTCATGAATTCCCAGCGCACATTGATCTTTCTCAATTCTTCTTTGTTTTTGCAGGATTTTGTGCTGGGCCCTAGCCGAGGGGTTTCATATGCAGTTGGTATGCCTACAGATCTCCTGCATCACCAGTCAGGAAGCACGATGTCAAGGCTGGCATATGGGCAATCACCAGTGAGTCTCTATGCCCAGAATCAACCTCTTCCAGCAGGTAGGTGTACAGGAGAGGTGAGCATATTGCACCTCTTTGGGAACCTCTTTTAAGAACCCCTTCTGTGAGATGGTCCTATACTCATCCCTATACTTTCCTGTTTTTCCTGTTGTGTCTCTAGGTACAGTGATGAACAGTTATTCTGGAGCTACAAGGCTCAGCAATGGCATGTAACTAGTCGCTGTTTTTCTCTTCCTTTTGCAGGTGGCCCTCGCCTGGATACATCCTACAGACCTGTACGTATGCCACTGGGGAAACTTGTTCAGAGTCGTCCTCCTTATAGTGGTGTGCTGCCTCCAGGGATGGGAAGCATGATGGGCATTGACCCCTCCTACAAACCAGGAGTGTACAGACAGCAGCCTCCAGTGTCCCAGGGACAGATACTGAGGCAGCAGCTTCAAGCAAAGTTGGTAAGTCAGACCTGTGTTCCTCGTGTTGCTGGACCCCACAGTACAGCAAGCCCAAGATGCTTGCTTGGGCTATCCTTTCTAGTCAGAACTCTCCAACTCTTTTTCTCTTTCTGCCCTGGAAAGATGTCTCTTGCATATTTTCCTTTGGTGCAGCACTGTGTTTGCCACCTGATTTGTGGGCCCATTTCACTAACAGCAGAGTTTGACCATGAGGTGCACTGCAGCATCTGTGGCTGTTGGGCAGTGAGGGCACATCCTGGCTGTGGGGTGGTATGGATATTAGTGCCCTATTTGTCCCAAGTTGGGTTGAGGCAGAAGTCATTAGCATCTGCAGGCTGTGCAGCAGCATCATAGGTACAACAGTGAAGCTACTTGCCTGGTTTGGTGGGAGCCACTCAGAAGAGAACAGCAGTGTCCTCCCCTTTGGAGATATGGAGAAAAGTGTTTCTCTCTTGCCTTCCAGCAGGGCCAAGGGATAATGGGACAACAGCCTGTGCGTCAGATGGCTCCAACCCCATCCTATGGAGCATTGCAGCCCTCCCAGGTAAGTGGCAATGACTGCAGGTAAGACTGGAATCTGGTTTCAGCACAGAACAGCATCTCAGTTTCTGCTGCTAAATCCTGAAACCTCTTGGCTCTCCTCGCTTGTTTACTGGGTAACATGAATCTGAATCCCAGAGATGAGCACCTTTGTGACAGTATTCAGAGGAGGCTGATGTCCTGTGTTCCAGACTCTTTTTTTTTGTACCTTATCCCATGATTCATAAAGGTTTTTTGTTTCATTTCAGGGCTACACACCTTACGTCTCCCACATAGGTCTTCAGCAGCACCCCTCCCAGTCAGGCACGATGGTACCTCCTACATATTCTGGCCAGCCCTATCAGAATTCCCACCCTAGCTCTAATCCTGCCCTGGTGGATCCTGTTAGACAGATGCAGCAGAGACCAAGTGGCTATGTACACCAGCAGGCCCCTGGCTATGGGCACACCTTGGGCAACACGCAGAGGTACCTCCCACCCTACTGGATGTTAATGAGATGTATTTCATCAAAGGCTTCCTCATTCTGCTCTGGCAACCCTAGTGGCAGTCTGTGAAAAGCCTGTTCTCCATGCATCTGAGTCCTTCACACTGTTAAGGGAACATCTTTATCCAGCTTTCAGTCCTGGGAAGAAACAGAGATGGGATGAAATTCAGAGATGTTAGTTGCAGGCAGGGGACAGTGTTACCAGCCAGAGAAAGATGGATTTGGGAGTATGAGGAAAATGTCCTGGGAAAGTCATAGCTTTGGTTTTAAATTTAACCAGGGTTAGATTTGAGATTTCCACTGCTCCTGGGCAAGCATAAATCCATCAGGGAAACCATTCAGTGGGATGAGGACTGTTACTTAGGAGTTCTAGAAAAACAGGTTCGATTAAACCCTTGAGAGGCCCTACTGTCTCTCACCTTTCTGCAGAGAGGCAGCATGGATTACAGGAGGCTGTTTGGGCTGTCTTGTTGATGGCAGAAGTTGGGTTTGGATTAAAGAAGCTAGTTGCCATTGAATCTTTTACTCCATGAGCTTGTCCTTTTCTCTTGCAGGTTTCCTCACCAGTCAATACAGCAGGCCCCCATGATGAGTGGGATGAACCATTTGGGGCCACAAGGAGTTTCCTCAGGAATTCGACCCAGCCAGATACTGCCTGACCAGCAGCAGCAGTATCTGAGACAGCAGCAGCAGATGCTGAGGGTGAGTAGTTGCTGACAGGAAGAAGGCTGCTAGAGCCAGAGAAGACTTGCCCAGTGCTGCTTATCTCTTTGTCAGCAATGTTCTCCACTGCCCCTGTGTGTCAGTTCTGGAGGCTGTCTGTAATATTTTACTAGGCAGTTCTCCCTTCTTCAGATGTGGTCACTCCTAATAGGCTGCACTGCCTTTTGCAAGTCACTCAGCATGAGCTAAAGGGAAGTTAAGAGCAGGAACAGTATGTTTAGTCCTCTGTCCTGCATCCCACTTCTTCCTGCTCCAGCTGAGCCCATAAGATGGTGCAGAAAGCTAGTTGTCTTAGAAGTGTTGTGGGGCTAGAAACAAAGTGGAAATCCCCTTGCCCACACAAGAGCAGGTAGAGTTGTTCCTTAGAAGATCATTTTTAGGAACATATCTGCATTTTTATAAAACCAAAATAAGCATCAGTGGCAGGAAATCTGTTGTAAATCAGTCCATGTACTCCACATCTAACAGTGGATGGTGAAAAACTGATCTAAAGTGAGCTGTTAGACCCAACTCTCTAGGTTCAAAGAAGTTCACAGGTGTGTGTCAGCACACATGAGTATTCGATGGATTTGTATGGTCTTTGAGTATTAAATACTTACAATATAAAGATATGAATAAATTTCTTGGAGTTAGAGAAACACTGAAATAGTTTGTGATAATTGGTGAATTGCATACCTAATGACAAGGCTTAACAAACCTGTAGAATATGTGGAGACCTTACACAGCATGGAGTGCTCAGGCTTTGTGTTTTGAGAGGGGCCTGAGCAAGACAGTGGTTCCTTCAGGGAGCTGCAGTCAGCAGTATTAGAGAATTGCTACCTTCCAAGGGACTGCCTGTGGCATGGTCAGCGGCTTTTAGTGCTTTTGATGAGTAGAATCCCTGACCATTCACTTTGTTTCTTTTAGCATGCTCCATCACTCATTTAGAAAAAGAACATGCCTCAGACAAATTGCTAGCACTTCTAGCTCAGTAACTTCATGTATACTTTCAGCTTTTAGCTGACATTGCTTAATATATTAAAAAACCCCATAACTGAAGTGCCTAAAATCTCCCTTGTTACTGTGGCTGCTGCTGCATTATCTGAGGAATACCAGATGCAGAACTGGTGCTTGAGTTGACTCACGATGCAGTGCCCTGTAGAAAGGACAGATGGCCTTTTGGTTTGTCTTGTTGTTGGTTTTGTCTTTGTTGGCTGTTGCAAGAAGGTAGGGCATGAAAATCAGGAGGGGTATCCTGGCTTTTTTAGTCAGTATCTGCTTTCTTGTGTACTCAGATCATAGCATCCATTGTTCTAGAAATTTGTTCCCTTTGGGTTGAATCCTTGATCCAAGCCTCAAAGTGTTCATGACTGGTTCTTGTATCCAAGTATTATTGTCCACTGTGTCCTGTTGTTTCCCGGCTCTTTCTCTCTGATGCTTACCCAGTGTGTTCTTAGGGAGCACTTGCAGCTTTCATAGATCAGTTTTTTCTTACTGCATCTCATAAAATACTGTCCCTACTGATTGTGGTTTTGTCTGTTTTCTGAGTCTGTTCAGGGTTTGAACCTTACCCTTTTGAGACAGTGATCAGAACTGTACCCATCACCATGTTGTTTTTGTATGAAGGCATTAATAGTTATCTACTTCTGCTAGAAATTCTATTGATCAAGAATTCAAAACTAGATTGGCAGAAGGGAGAAATGTTTGAAAATTGTGAGAAATTAAAAAACCTTGACATTTGTAGGCATATTCTGACTCCGGGTTCAAACCACTATTATTCTCACTCTGACTAGTTCTGTCCACATCTAGGTTGGAGCACTGCATTCAGTTTTGTCTGCATCCTCCTTTTACTGAAGTGCAATACCAGCTGGCGTGAGTGACAGAGGAGAGCAGCAGGAGTTGGGGAATGTAACTTAGAAGAGAAGACTGAAATAGCTAGGTGTCAAGTTAGAGAGGCAGAGACAAGAAGAGAGAAGTCTCCATTTCTTTGTCTTTAAAAGCCAAAAAAAGCGCCTTACTTGTTCTTGTCCCTTGGTTGTAGGACAAAAAATGGCCTTACCTCATAACATATGACATTCAGGGTAGAGATTAGAGGAAACCCCAGTAATAGGAGTAGCTCAGAGTAGACTGCATAAGGAAGTTATAGGAGCTCTGTTGCTACCTCTGGAAAAATTTTAAGAGGTCAGGCAAATTCACAGTGAAGTCAGTATTGCTGATCTTAACCACAAGGCAAGAGACAAACCAGCCAACCTCTTGAGCTAGTTGTTTTCTGTTCTTATATCTTGTTTGCTCCTGGTCATTCCCCAGCTGACCCACAGACTCATAGTTCTCTTCCTACGATCTGTTGATACTTCATTTTGCAGAAGAACTCTGTTACTGTCCCTATATTTCTTGCCATTTCTCAGCCCAGGGCAGTGTCCTGGTGATATTTGGGTAATCCAGGTGTCTGTAAGGAGAATGGTGTAAGAGGGCTTGTTACTGTATGGAATGTCCTTCCTTGTTCAGCTCTTTCTGTGCCTGTTGCTGTGTGCAGTGCCCAAACAGTTCTCTGATAGTCCCTTCTCTTTTGTCTTCACAGCAGCAGCAGCAGCAGCAGCAACAGCAGCAACAGCAGCAGTCACAACCACCACAGCCACAGCCACAGCAGCAACCCCAGGTCTCCACAGTGCCTCAGCCACAGGCGCAGGGCCAGCCCCCAGGGCTGGGGATGCAGGCTCTTCCCCCCCAGCAGCCCATTGTGAGTGTTCCTTCCGAGGCAGAGGGATGTGATAGTCCAGCACAACTCCAGCGGTGCTCCACCTGCATCCCCAAACTTCTTCCTTCCCTGTGCTTCCCAGGACTTGTGTGAATGACAAAGCTGACAGCGAGGTGGTGTGGTTATATCTACATTTCTTTTTTTTTGCAGTTCCAGCGCCAGGGCCTTCAGCAGACACAGCAGCAGCAGCAAACAGCTGCTCTTGTTCGACAGCTTCAGCAGCAGCTTTCCAGTAAGCCTTAGAGTTCCTGATCTTGTCCCTATTCTCCTGCCTGCTGTTTTCTATTGCAGGTACTCTGATGTAGAGAAGCAAGACCAAGCCAGACTGTTTGTCTGAAGCCATAAATGATGCTGGAAGGGAGGTGTCATCAAGACTTAGAGCTCCTGGCCCAAGGGGGCACAGGAGCAGGGCAGGCAGTGCTTGCTAGCTTGTGAGCAACCTTCCAGACCTTCCCTCTGCTGCCTGCAGAGGGCTGGGGGAGCTGAGCCTTTGTAGGGGCTGTCATGCAGCTTTCCTGAAAGAATCCAGTGTGCAGCTTTAAAGCATTCATCTGCTGCAGATGACCTCTGAGGGGTATAGGGAGGCTGTAGTCCTGGTGCACTCACTCGATGGATGACCTAGAGATACTATGTTCTTGTAATAATCAGAACAAGACTTCCTGGAGGCAGGGAGAGTACTCTAGAAGTGTTGCTGCACACTTGCTGTGTTTGTGGTTTCTGTGGGCTTCCATGGCTGTTGTCACAGATAGGGTATAGATGGTGTTCTGTCTGACACTGTATTCCTATAATTTGCATTGAACTCTACTGGCTGGTGGATCAAGAAACAGAAACCAGTGTCTGTACTGTTCCTTCTGAGTGGCCTGGTGTTTTACTGTGTCCTCACTGGCTTTTCTGCCATAAAAATGGTAGGTGTGCTATGTAAATGCCCAGAAATTGACTGCATAGCTGGGGGTTTTTTGCAGTACATTAAGTGTGAGACTATGCTATGTGTAATAATGTGTGAAGAAGGGGCTTAGAAATTGTACTTATACTTGTTTCCTGATGGAAAATTCTTAATCCTTGTGACCAAAAAAACCCTCCCTAAACCAGAAATTTTAATGTGCTAAGTTTCCTGCCAGCCTGGTTCACAAACCACAAATCTGTGCAAGGATCCCAGCCAGGACATTCAGGTATAGGAAAACTTCGTGTAAGAATCAGAATATAGCAGAATAGTCATATTTTTGTATGCTGTACAGTAGATGGAGCTGTCTTACATGGAACATGTGTGGGTTCGGTGCAGCCATGTGTCAGCATGCAGTTTCCATGCTGCTTCATTGGGTTTGTATCAGTTCCACCAGGAACCATCTGGAGTTCTTACTTGCAGTGTCTAGGATTGAGTGGAAATCAGGATATTAAACCAAGATCAACCTGTAGGAGGCAGACTGTGATGCTTTAGGCTCAGGATAGGCTGCATTTAGGAGCATCCAGCGTATCCCTGAATGTGCTATTGTCCAGCAGAGTTGAGCAGGCTAACCAGGTTACATTGGTCTCCCTTTACTTAGTCTGACTTAAGGACAAACATGCTGATGGGTTTTCAAGGAAAAAAACAAAACAAAACAAACACCTACAGGATTTTATTAACCAGACAGTACTCAAATATATTCTGAACTCTGTATAGCACAAAACATCAGTCTGGAAGTTCATGAAACTCTTGAGTATAAGTTTATCATGTTTCCTACCCTTTTTGTGCCATCTGGAATTCTTTGGGCATGTTCCTTCTTTTGTACCAAGGTAGTGAAAGGGAGCTAGGATAGTTGTCTGTGTGTCACTAACTGGTTTCTGGGTGTGCCTCAGGATGGGTATTTGACACTGTCTGAGCAGCTTGTGTGGCTGCAGGTGTCATGCAATCTTCTAGGGCTGATTTTCTATCAACATCAGAAATACTTAATCCATTAACTCATCCTTCCAGCTAGCTGCCACCTTTCAGGGCTTTGTTATGGTGTACCAATTCCACCACAAGAGATGGAGAGATCTCCTCTGGAGGAGCTTCAGGATCAGGAGTGGCACATATCCCGCCTACAAGAAAGGCCAAAAGGAGGATCTGGGGAACTACAGACGTGCCAGTCTGACCTTGGTGCCAGGGAAGGTCATGGAGCAGATAATCTTGAGTGCCATTATGCAGCATATGCAGGACAACCAAACAATCAGGCCTAATCAGCATAGGTTTATAAAAGGCAGGTCATCCTTGACGAACCCCATCTTTCTATGACAAAATGACTTGCTTAGTGGATGAGGGAGAGGCTGTGGATGTTGTCTACCTGGTCTTCCATAAAGCCTTCAACACTGATTTCCCACAGCATTCTTGTGAAAAAACAGGCTGCCCTATACCTGGACAGGCATATACTCTGCTGGGTATAACCCTGTCTGGATGGTTGCACCCAAAGAATGGCAGTGAATGGAGTTAAATCCGTTTGGTGGCTGGTCACAAGTGGTGTTCCTCAGGGCTCAGTATTGGGACCACTTCTGTTTAACACCTTTATCAATGATCTTGATGAGGAGATTGAACGCACCCTGAGCAAGTTTGCAGACTACACCACGTTGGGTGGGAGTGTCAATCTGCTTGAGTGTAGGAAGGCTCTTCAGAGGGACCTGGACAGACTGGATCAGTGGTCTGAGGCCACCCATATGGGGTTCAACAAGGCCAAGTTCCAGGTCCTGCACTTGAGCCACAACAACCCCAGGCAATGCTACAGGCTCAGGGAGGAGTGGCTTGGCAGAAAGAGACCTGGGAGTGCTGATTGACAGGCAGCTGAATATGAGCCAGCAGTGTGCCCAGGTGGCCAAGAAGGTCAACAGCATCCTGGACTGTATCGGAAATAGTGGGGCAAGCAGGACCAGGGAGGTGATTGTCCCTCTATACTTGGCATTGGTGAGGCCACACCTTGAGTACTGTGTTCAGTTTTGGACACCTCAGTACAAGAAATACATTGAGGTGCTGGAGCGGGTCCAGAGAAGAGCAGCTAAGCTGGTGACAGTTCTGGAGAACAAGTCCTGTGAGTGGCTGAGGGAACTGGGGCTATTTAGTCTGAAGAAAAGGAAGCTGAAGGGAGAACTTACTGCTCTCTACAACTACCTGAAAGGATGTTGAGCTGGTCTTCTCTCACAAGTAACTAATGATAGATCAAGAGGGAATGGCCTCAAGCTGTACCAGGGGAGGCTTAAAAAAATATTTTTTTTCACTAAAGGGGTTGTCAGGCATTGGAACGTACCACCCAGGGAGGTGGTAGAGTCACCATTCCTGGATGTATTTAAAAGCCATACAGATATAGTGCTCTGGGGATATGGCTTAATGGTGGACTTTGTAGAGTAGGGTTAATGGTTGGACTCGGTGATCTTAAAGGTCTTTTCCAGCCTGGATGATTCTGTGTTTCTTCCTCAGAGAATGTGGGGTCCCAACTGTGCTGCTGTCTGAAGGCTCAGATGAATAGGCAGAGCAGGGAGTGTCATGAAGGTTATAGTTTTCCTTCTTACAGCCTGTGACACACTCCTCATACTGTGCTAGTGATGTTGGGAAAGGGATCTCTTTTCTGAACCAGACCTTGTGACTGTCTTAACTCTGTCTTGACCTCAACAGATACACAGACACAGCAGAACAACAACCCATTTGGACGCTACTAGTCTGTGGACTGCAACCTGATCCAGGAGGGAGAAATCACTGTTGACTGAATACAGTCTTTTCAGCCAGACACACAAACTGGGGCTGCCCCCAACCTCTGTCCTTGGGCCTGTGCCCCCAGTGTTGCTGCTGCCCATCTCACAGGGAGATGCCAGGAGGATGGTTTTATTGTACAGAAAAATTGTTTTTACTATCTGATTTCTACAAACATTTATGAAGAACCCTTGTGGCTGGTAGTCTCTCTTCCCACTCTGGTTTCAGTTTTTACTCAGTTTTTAGTATTTTTGTTAAAATAATGATTAAGATACTGTAAAATTTTGTACTTTATTTATACCAGATGAACCCCATACTGCAAACATTCTCAGATGAATACAGAGACCTTACTTTGCAAAAGGAGTGTGTGTTCAGAGCTTGCCTTTCCTCCTCAGTGCTCCTCCTAGTACAGCCTAGCAGCACCTCAGCACATGGTCTTATCTCTCTCAATAGAACTAATGTCTACATTTTCAGCTTTTGTGAACAACTAAACAATTTGATTTGGGAAAGAAAGCCCCCCTTCCCTGTTTGTTTGATAAGCTAATGTTTATGTGCATGCAAGGGGTTGTGCAAGCTTTGTAGGATTTGTATGTTAAGAACTTTACGAGTAATCTGTGACACGTTTTGCCATGACAGAGGTGTAAAGCAAAAAGGGAGTTAGGTTGCAGCCCAGCTTCCCACTCCCAGCAGTTGCTAAGATGCTCAAGCTAGTACCTCTGCAGCCTTGGAGAAGCTGCAGACCAAGTGCACTCTTAACACTATTTCTCATTACAGCACTATTTTGCACACCAAGGCTCCTCTGCTAGCACCATCCTCACAGCTACAGTGCTTTCTCCGTCTGGGTAACATTCTGCATTCTTAACTTTTGACCTGGCTAATGCAGTCTGCTGTCATGGAGTCCCATTGCTAGCAAGTTGTTGTAGCTTTGTGCTCTCCATTCCTTCTGTTTATTGAACCTGGAAACCTCTGTCACCAGTACCCTTCTTCCTCAGCAATTGTGGACCATTTTACCTGTGCTCCCTTTAATAGCTTTTCTTGACTGATGTCTTCCTTCTGTCCCATCTGTGTGGGATAGGGTGAGGCTTGCAGGGACTTGATCTTAATCTAAGGGCAAATAAACTGTTCTGTAGGGTTGTCCGTAGCATGAAGGCAAGCTTAGGGAGGGGAGAGGAAGGAAGGATGGTGGAGCTGTAGCACTCAGCTGTTCTCAGACTTGAGAGATGTCAGTGACCATGGGCAGTGCCCCATCTGCTGGCTAAAGGCCTGTGCTCTCCCAAGAACTGGAGCCTGAACCTTTTCCTCCACAGGAGCAGATGACTGGCTGCTCTCAGTACAGCTGTGGAGGCTGCCTGGCACCACACCCACCCTATGCTCTGCTTATCTACACTTTTTGCATCTGTGCCAGGCTCCTGTCATGTTGCAGGTGGGTTGGAAGATGTTGCTGACCCGGCCTTCTTACCAAGGGCAGGTGTGCATGCATGGCTTCTCTGCATCCCTGCTCCTCCCCTTCCATGAGGACCAGGCTGGGGAGCAGCCTCGAGCTGGCTGTTAGTGCCTTATGCCCACAGCCTGTGCTGGGTGACCTCAGAGGTGGAAGCCCTGCTCATGTCTGTGGTTGGGCCAGCTGGTCCCTCCTTTGAGGGACCCAGGGCTGGAGCAGAGGAGGGCTGTTCTATCTTGCCTAGGGGTGGCAAGGGTGGACCTGTGGCCACAGCCTGGGGGAGCTGGGCGCTGCCTCTGGGCAGAACAAACCCTTCTTCGTGGTGCATTCAGCCATGGCCAGCAGTCTCCTGCTGACGCTGGGAGGCAGCTGAGTCTGCGCCAAGCGGCATCTTGGATGCTGCCTTCTGCATCGCTGCTGTGCTGAAGGTTAGAGGAGGGTGAGTTCCTGCAGCAGCCAGAGCAGGGTGGCAGAAGGCAGCACAGCCATGGACAGCTCTGGGCAGGGGAGTAGCAGCATGCTGCTTGCATAGCGGCTGTGACAGAGCTGGGGTGCTGCAGCAGGAGAGCACGAAATAAGGTGGTGATCTGCTTTATGCACTTAAGCAGAGTCCTAGAGACCACCCTTGTCTCCTTAAGGAAAAGGGGATGACTTGTCCCTCGCTGGAGCCAGGTGCCTGTTACATGCTTTAATGTATGGCCAAACACTGAGGCTGCCCCTGCTTTTTCCTCCAGTAAAAGCTACTCTGAGCTGTGGTAGGTGCTTGGCAGTCTGCGTCTGCATGGAGCTCTGGAATCCAGCTCATCCCATCGTGGGGACAGACTTAGGGCTCCCACTGTCCAAGACCCACTCTGAACAGAGGTTTTCCAGGGGGGGCAGGAAGATGGGGGGTGACATGGGGACTGGAAAACCTGCTTAAACCTGCTCTGCAGTGGCAACCAGGAGGCACTGGGACAGGTGAAGCCCAACTGACTCAGTGCGTGTTCTGGTAGCAGGGAGGAGATCCCAAATAAGTGCCTGCTCTTGATACGCTGCCACACAAACATCTTAAACAGGAAGTGGTGGCTGCTCTGCAGAGCCCACATCGGATCTGGGTTGTACCTCTGGCAGTGGAAAGGAGGAAGAGCTTAACTCCCTTCACCCAGATCAGAAAGCGTAGGAGGTGTCTGCTGGTAACTGCATCTCCTCCTCCTCTTTGATCAGGCATCACAGCTGATGCTGCTCTGTCTATGGCAGAGAGAGGCAGAGACCAGACAGGTCCAGGGGGACCCAAATCCATGCCCTGTTTTAAATTATTTCTGTAATCCCATCAAGCAGAAGTGGTAGCTTCTGAAACAGGTAGCTCTGCCAGAGGCAGGCTTGAGGAGAGACAGCTCCTTACAGGTGGCCATCTGCAGGAGGGGAAGATATTCCCATGCTGGGAAGGAGCACACCAGGAGGAAAGGGGGGCGACCAAGGTGCTGAGTCTTGCTTCACGGTGCTGCTGGGGCCTATGGGAGCTGTGGCTGTTGAACCTGCAGCCTGGTTCATGGCCGGGGGTGGATGAGTGGCAGGGTTGTGCTTGGCCCCATGGCTGAGGCTGGGATGGGGCATCCCGTCCGGGACCAGCTGGGTGCTGCAGTACAGTGTGAGAGGCAGAGGCTGCTCCACT
This sequence comes from Megaceryle torquata, assembly GCA_024611175.1. Classification (NCBI taxonomy): domain Eukaryota; kingdom Metazoa; phylum Chordata; class Aves; order Coraciiformes; family Cerylidae; genus Megaceryle; species Megaceryle torquata. Next base: position 40,375 of record JANIJG010004446.1, on the reverse strand, counting down.
GGGCATTGAGAAAGATGCCAGGTCTAGAGGGCAGGAGGTGCTCCAGCTGCTATGGGACCTGTTGGACCAGCACATCCTAGGTCTATGTAGCGGGGGGTGGGGGGTGGGGAGTGGAGGGAATCGATGCAGGATGGCTGGGGCAGGTACAGGGTGCAGTGAAGCGGGATTCTGGATGTCCAGGATTGTGTAGGGATGCCTGGGGTGGTGCAGGATGCCCAAAGTAGAAGAGGGTGCCTGGGGTGGCATGGAGATACTTCCACAGATGGGGTCGTTTACTGGGGTGATGTGAGGTGCCATAGGGTGAGCAGGTGTCCTGGTCGGGACGGTGGGTTTACCCTCACTCCCTAGGACCTGTAACTGGGCAATGCCTGTGTCGTGTGCACAGTAGGGTTCCAGGAGCCGTGGGGGATAGCGGGAGTGCAGGTGCGGTCAGGGCCGGTACGCAGGGGGCGCGCTACCGGACTGCGAGGTGCCCGGCTGGTGCGACACCCCCTCGGTGTAGTACCCAGGGAGGAGCAGATGCCACGGCACGCGGTACCGGGCCCGGCGAGCGCAGTGGCGGGGCCATAGCGGTTACCAGGCGGCGGTGCCGGCGGCAGCGAAGGGGTGTTGCGGTACGGTCCCTCCCCCGCCCGCCCCCGTCGTGCACGCGCCGCGCGCTCCCGGTGCGGGGTCGGACCGTACCGAACGAAGCGCGGGGCGCGGAGCAGCCGTTGCCGTCACTGGCATGGCCCAGCTGCGCCGCCGCCCCCGACGGTGAGTGCGCCTCGGCCTGTGATGGCTCTTGCTGAGCGGTCAGTCGGGCAGGACCGGCCCAGCCCCACGGCGCGGGACTGTGGCCGGTCGCTGCGGCGGTGATGGGGCTCCCGGGACGAGGGTGGCCACGGGCCGGCCCCGGTCCTGGTCTAGGGGTAGAGCGTCCGGTGCCGGGCCGGGCATCGAGGCGCGGCGGGGGTTAACGGGTGGGGCTGAGCGCGGTGGCGGATAACGGCGGGGCGTAGCGGCAAGGGTTAACGGCGCCGGATGAACGGCCGCGGCGAGCCGGCGGGTTGCCATGACGACGCGCTGAAAGGAAGATTGTGCGCCCGCCTCAGCTGTGCGGCTCGCCCGCATCCTCGGCCTGGTGCCGCCCGGTTGGCCGGGTTCCGTTCGGCTCAGCCCCTCGGGCCCAACACGGAGCGGGGAGCAGGGGCTGTGGTATCTCGGGCGCTCTCGCCCTAGGGTCCAGGATCCTCCCCTGGGCTGGGGGGTGCAGGTGCATGCGGGATCAGTTAATTAGTCGGGGTGCAAGGACGTGCCCGGTGCTGCCCCAATGCGAGGCTGCTGCTGTGAGCATACCCGGGTCAAGGGCAATCAGGAGATCCCCTTGGCTCAGTTTATTTGACGCAATATTTATGGGGAATAACATTAGTCATGGGGCTCCTGCAGCAAAAGGGCATTCTCTGTCTCTCTCTCGGGCAGGGGGCCTGAGTGGAGTCAGGCTTGGGTGTCAAAACAGTCATGCACAGATCATTTTTGTGGGGGGTGGGTCAGGCACTTGTCAGTGGCTCCACTGATGTGTGCTGTGGCTAGATTCAGTGCCATTCACCTCGGCCCAGTCATGCTCGAAGGCACAGAGCAGGATAGGTATGGCGGGTGACAGTTAGCACTGGGGTCCCTCTGTGTCTGTTGCTATCAGTAGTGAGAGAGAGGAGAAATAATGAGGGATTCGAGGCTTTTGGCTAGTTGGTCTCGTTCTGGACCATGCTCTCTTAAATAGTGACACCTCCCGCACCTTTGCTGGCAGCCCTTCCCAAGGCCACACAGACCTCTCTTGGCAAGGTGGCTCTGGCATGAAGTCCCTGTGACACTGGGATTTTCCTTTCAACCTTTGAGGGTGGCTCTTCCAGTGCTGCTACCAGCTTGGCCCCAGGTCACAGCAAAGGGGCTGGAGGTGCCCCCATAACTAGGTACACATGGGTGCAGCTGGAGAGCTGATAGAGACAGATCCCTGATAGTCCCTGCACTGGTTGTGCTCTATTGTCAGCCTGGTGGGATCTTCCTTTCTCTGGAAACTGGGGTGCTTTGTGGAATCAGGGGTATCTGCTAGCTGAGTAACGGGTGGATGTGTTCCCAGCAAGCAAGCTGTGTGTTGCAAAGGCAAGAGTCACTCTTACTTCTAGAAAATGTATGTGCCATCTCTTCTCCCTGCTCTCACCAGAGGACTCATGCCAGCCCCTGGCACAGGGACAGGTGCCCTGAGGTCCCCATCGGAGCACACCTCCTTCTGCTCTGCATGCCGTAGATGACCACCATCAGAGCTAGTGTCTGCAAAATGGTTAAAGGCTGACATTTAGAGGTCACACTTTTACCACTGTGCATGTGTTTGCTTCATTTGCATTTGCAGTTAGCCCAGCTCAAGGCTTTGCTACTTGCATGTGCTGTTGCCATGGTTACATGTGCAGTCGGGATGTGGAGTTTGGTTGGACACCTGCAAACATGCAGCTCTCAGCCCCTGGAGCACTGGTGCATCAATGAATGCCACTGAGATGCAGGACAGCCCTTGGATGTGGGCATGTGGACTCTGTGCAGTGATGTGCTGAGGAAAAGGAGTTGTAGTGCCCATCTTGTTGGGCTCTGTGTACTACTACCTTGCACAGCCTCCAGCTTCCTGTATTCAACATGCAATGTGTATCTAGGGCAGTGTTGTTGGAGAGGAAGTTTGAGCCTATGCTAAGGGTATTGCCTTGGACCTTACACTGGGGTCTGTTGCGTTCCCAGACCCCATGTAGAGGCTCTTCTCCCAAAAGGCTGGCATGAAAGTGTTCAAGAGCAGGGTGGTAAGGGTGGACAGAACCTGGGAGATGCTGTACAGGCTGGCAGTGCCTTGCCTGCAGGCAGGAGCCTGCCAAGGCTTCAGAAGGCAGCGTGAGAATCAGCAGAGCACTGTGCTGAGACTCCAGCTGTGGTGGCTGCATTTCCCCTGGCTTTCTGTGCGGTCTGCTCTGGGCATTCAGGTCCAACACAGAAAGGGACCTGGTCCATGACCAGGAGCACATTGAGTCCACAATCAAGAGCAAGGAAATAGTGGCTACCAAAATCCTCTGCCAGGCCCATATTTGCCTTGTCTTTGGGTCAAGGGTGGAGGAGTTTTAGGACAGCAGGTATGGAAGGGATCTCAATGTCATCAAGTCTCCAAGCTCTATCTAAACCATTGCAGCATCAGCTCGGTCAGCTTCTAAACCTCCCCAAATGTAGTGGTTCTGCTGCCTCCTAAGCAGTTTGTTGCCATCTTCCTGTATCCTCCCTGCTAGGAGCTACTTCTGTGCAGCAGGTGAAGGAGGAGGGAAGCCCTCTTGGCTATCCAGGAGCAACTTGTGGCCTTGGACAGATCATGTGTGTCTGTGCTGTTCTGGTGGCAGCTGGAGGAATCCAGTAACAGGAGGAGCATGGGAGGATGGTGGGAAAGCAGTGGGGATGGGGACATGGAGCATGTTTCTGGGCATAAGCTGTGGAGGATCTATGGATGAACCTGTGAAATCTCACAGCAGAGCATGGAGGGTCTGCCTATCTGTCATCCTGGGGTGGTGCACCAAGTGCAGAGGGATGGGACAAGGGAAAGCTTGGGTCTGCCCTTAGTGTCACTGGGATGGGACAGCTATTTGTTCCCTGTGGGCTCCCAGACAGAGTTTTCTCCCCTGATGATCTGTGTTTATCAGCTGGTGTTGACAGAGCATTTCAGAAGATGCTTCTTAATAGAGGTCTGGTATTTGTACCTGCATCCATAATCACAGCAAGGGGTGTGTGCAGGTCTTGTCGGGAGGGGATGGCCGCAGCTGGCTGACAGGAGCACACCAGCAGGAGGCAGGATGGATCCTGATGCCAACGTGCTCAAGGAAAGCTGTGTTTCAGGATTTCGACAGGGCTGAGTGGTGCTGCGTGGTGGACTAAATGCTCCAATGGTCTCCTAACGTGATGCTCCCCAGAGCTGGGGGAAGGGAGCAGACTCTGACCAGTGCTGTGTGCTGCTAGCCTCAGCAGGATTTTGCAGTGGGTGTGAGGGGAATGATTAAAAAGTCCTGCAATTGCCAGAGCTGGCAGTTTGAACCCACATCATTCAGGCCCTAGAATGAGTCTGAGGGGAAAGAGGGATGACGTGGGAGCAGTGGAGAGATGTGCGGGTGTCTGACTGCAGCTGACAGGTTGTCTGGTGTGTACAGCTCCTAGAATTTTTCTCCAGTTAGGAGGATATGTGCTGTTTGTTTGGAGGATTGTCTGGGCTCAGTAGCGATGTGGTATTGCAGTCCATGATGAAACCTGTGTTCCTGTTTAGTCTTGTAGTTGTGTGTGGAAACTCTGCCCTTACAATGTACTCCTTTTGATGTGTTATTTGTCCAGCAGCAGGGCATGCACATGGCATTGGGTGGGGGGAGGATGTCTGTGAACCAGACTTTGTGCCAAGGAGTGCTGTTTGGGCTGAGACTGCCTTGGCAAGGAGCTCAGGGGATTGTTGGTAAAGAAGGCTTATTCCTGATGTTGAAAAATGTGGAACAGTGGAGTAACATCTGTTATTTTTAAATTGCATCTCTATGAACATATCCTGTGAGGTGCCTGGCAAGCAGAGCTGAAGCCTTGCCTGGTGATCAGATGCTCTAGCCATGCCAGCACAGCAGGTCACAAAGTTTGGGAAAGGTTGTAGACAGAGTCTGTTACAGGGGTTCTACTGTATGCAGGCCTTGTTTGAGTCTGGATCTGGGCTGCTGGGGCTCTCTGAGGGTGAGAGGATGCTTGTCAGAGTCTGGTCAGGAAGGCTTTTGAGATGGGCTTGAGGAGGGGACTGCTGATAATGCCCTTTGGTGAGGTGATCAGGGGCTGCAGGAATTTTGCCTTCATTGGGCATTCATTAGCTGTTACTCTAGAAGAGTTGGAGAAAAAGCCCAAGTCTGCAGCATAGCCAAAGTGCCACTCACCAGAAGGTGGCCGTGTCCATCTCCTGGTGCCAGCACCCAGTGCTAAAGGAGCTGTGGAGAGGAGTCTGTGAGTCTGCCTGTCTTCACATCTTTTTTCTACTCTTACATGACTCTAGGCACTGCTGAACAACTTGAGGGCTTGTGGGACAGTGATGCAGGAGAAGGGAGCAGGGAGCAGGGGTTGTTCTGTGTCTCTGTCTCTAGAGCTGCCCCAGGGAACTCAGGAGAGATGTGTGGTTGTTGAGATCATTGTGGAGTCAAATGCCTGGAAACTGCAGCAGGACTGGTCTTATAGCCTCTGTGCAAAAAATGAATAAATAAGGCAGGGTTCTTCAGACTGGGAGAGAAACAACAGAAGATTGATAAGATATCTCTAGAGGAGGACAGGAGAGAAAGGATAGAGGTTAATTGTTCACTGTTTCTTTCTATGCGAGTATAAGATCACATCAAATGAAGCTAGGTGGGAGGTGCCAAATAGGAGGAGGGATATTGCCTCTTGCAGATGTGCTATCAAACTGCAGAAGTCCTCATAACAAGGTGTCATGAACTGTGAAACTTTACATTTGTTCTAGGAGAAATGGAATGAATTCGAGGACAAAAGGTTCCCCCAGAACAAATATATACACTGAGATCCACCTCTGACTCAGGCAGGTGCTGAGCTGCAAATTGCTCATGCTTCTGACTACTGTCAAGAAAGTATGGCAAGGTGGACCCTTGGTCTGAGCTATTATCTTCATAAAGTTGTGCCTACAAGATTGTGGAGCGAGGAGGGAGCACTGGGCTTTGGTAAAGAAGGATAGGTTTATCCTCATCCTAACTCTTTGTTACTTTGCTTGGCACAGGATGGCAGATGGGCAGTCCCACTTCCTCTCTGAGAGTGCAGGATGCTCTTCCCACATGATGGTGGTGAATCTGGTGGGAGAGGTGAGACCTGTGCTAAACATTAGTCTTCTGCCTTAGCATCACAGGACTCTTTGTTGGAGACTTCTGACAGACTTTTGTCTGCTGTACGGTTGCTAATTTGGTTGAAAGTCAATGGCAATATCCCTTCTCTCCTATGTTACCCAGCAGTTCTGGTTTCCTGGGCACAGGGCATCCACCCAGCACAGTAGCAGCAGAGCTAGAGTCTTGTTCTGGCATTGTTTCAGTTCTCTGGTACTCACTGCACATGGTGGGCACTGTGGGATCACCAGGGATCTGATCTTTATCTCCACCTCATCCAGTCCCCTGTCTCTCCCTGTTTGCATGCACGTGAGGAAACATCAGTGTCAGTTTTGTTTCCAGTTTTATGCCCAGATGAGAAAAGACTCCTGGACCAGTGATGGTCTAGTTCAGCCTTACCTCAGCATACATGGGCTGTCAGAAGGCTGTTCCCCAGCTCCATGAGCAGTCCAGAGACATGCAAGAAGAACAGGGAGACATGAAGCTTGGCTTGGGAGAGATTTGCTTCGTCTGGGAGAAGTAGACTTAGCGAGGGGGATGCAGGAATGAGCTGGAGATCTAACAGTCTCCAGTGGGCTTTGGGTAGAGGGCAGCAGGATGAGGCCAAGCAAGTTGAAGCTCATGAAGAGGATGCTATTTCCCATCCTCATGACTTCGAGGACGACCCTGTTTAAAAGGGCTGAGGGAAGTATATAGCCAGCACAGTGGCATCCTTGCAACGACAAAACTGAAATCTGCCCTTGGCTAGCAGCTATAAGGGGACATATCCAGTGCCATGAGACAGAAGCAATCTCTTGTTTCTGTCTCATTGCCATTTTGGTCTCTGTTGCTGCTGGACTCTCTTGATGAGAATCTGAGGTTGCAGACCTGGGCAGGAAGCTGCTGTACTTTGGTGCTCGTGACCTTAAGAGGAGCTAAGTGGTTACCTGCTTTTTGTAACAAAAAACACCTTCCATATCTACTGCTAGCAATGCTTCAAAGTGGGCATCTGACAAGGCACATCTGTGCTTGGATACCTCTGAGAAGCAGCAGGGAGCATGGGAGCCTTCTTGGCAAGGGGGGGTTGCCTTACCTTGGCATTGCTGGTACTTGCAGCCTGCCTGAATGTCCTGCTTTATCCTGGTCTGCTCCTTCTGGAGAGACTGGACAGCCCCAGGATGCTTGATTCTCTCTAGTCCTGCTTATTTCTTAACACTAGGTAGCCTTTGCAGTAAAATACATCAAAGGATTTTACAGAGGTTTTAGTCTTTCCGCTTAAAGATAAAAAATGTGGGAGGAGAAAGCTACAAGGGAAAATAGAAAGTACATTTTGGATTAAACTTGAACAGGCTTCCTTCCTAGTTGCTGGCTTGCCTGGCCTCCAGTCCTTAGCAAGCTCTGATTGCGTGAGCAAGAGACTGTGCAGAGCTTCCCCAGCTGCCTGCTGACCCTCCAGCCTGGAGGGTTTCTATGTTCTTCTGCTTGGTCATGCTAACTTTTGTTTTGGTTTGGGAACATGAGCAGGTGATGGCTCTTGCTGAGGGCAGGCTTCCCTGCTTGAGAAAGCTGCTTGTCTTAGTTGAGTAGAGGCATTGTGGGGTTGGTCTGGACCACTGAGCTGCTTGAGGTCCTTCCAAGACAGCTGACACTGTATCTGTCCAGGCTGCCAGCTATATGTATGACCTGTAATGATGGTGATCTCTTGCTGCGACATCTATGTGGACTCTTTAGGTTGCTCGGTGGAGCACGTAGCAAAACTGTGCATTTCCTGGGTTCCTGAGAAAGCCTTCAAGATTTCTGGGGAAACCAGTATCTCTGGGATGGGCTTTTATCTTATTCAGCTGCAGGTGGGCATATTTGGATGCCATGCTATGCCAGCATCATGTGTGGATGGTTGTTGTGCTAGGTGCCCTGGGTGTCCCCTCACCCTCATGCTACCCTGAGTGTGGAGGGCACTGCCAGCACTATGGCTGTTCTGTCATGAGCCAATGGTGGTTGTCCAGGGTAGGCATATTTGCCCAGGCACTCCTTCATAACTGCCAGCCATTATCCTTGGTGCCAGTACTTGGTGTCAGGATAGGGTTAGGGGGAAAACAGATGTGGAGGGGGAGGGTGGCTTCTCCAGAACCTGTGCCTTATTCTGGAGTGTGCAAGTGTGAAATTCAATTTGTAGATAAGCCATAGCTGGTAAGGAACACAGGCCATGGCTCCTGCTGGAGCCAGGCAGTGTTTGGGAGTAGCATGGCCAGCATGCACAGCATGTCCTGCTTGCCAGCTCTAGTGGAGGCTGACGTCACCTCAGAGGAGCAGTGTTTGCTGCAGAACGTGGCTGCTTGACGCTGTGTCATGTTGGTTCTGGGTGTGTAGCCCCAGCTGCCAGCAGGAGCCCTGTTGCTGCCCTGGGGCTGATTTGCCCTGCCTTTCTGGAAGAGTTGGGAGAGAGAGGAACCTAGTGCACTCTGCCACCAGCGACTTATAAGCTGGGTGGTTGGAAGGACAGGTGTTATGGACAAAGGAGTATGTGGTGTTTCCAGCAGCAACAACATTTTACTACCTCCATCTTCAGATCTTTCCTTCGTGATGTTTCCAGTGACCCCCACTTACTGGTGGGAGCAGAGGAAATGGACATTATAGCATTAGCAAATGCAGCTTGCACTGGCCATCCTCTGTCCATTTCTACCAGTGGTCACAGCTTCCCTTCTTCTGCCCCAGTCTTTCTGGGTCTCCCACCTCTTAGTGCTTTGCAAAGAGCAGCCCTCTGTTGCAGATGAAGAGACTCAGTGCTGTGAGGAGTGGAGCATGGTCACCCAGGTCAGCCACAGCAGAGCCTGAACTGAGCAGTGTCCTGGTCTTCCGTGGTGTCTGCTGCTGGGGCTGGCTGTGTCCCCAAGCAAGCCACAGTGTCATGGAATGGTGGGTCACTGCTGATGCTGTCAGGCCTGGAAGGGGGACCAGCATGGTGATGCCAGGATGATCAGTCTGTCTGAGAGAAAAAAACTTCCCTCACCCTAGCTTGACTCTTGCAATATGGTCTGGTCTTTGGTCAGGGCTGCTGGTCCTAAGACACAAATCATCAGCTTGTGTCAGGTGGGATGTGCTGGGGCACTCGCCTCTCCAAGTAGGATGATGGGCTGGGGTTCAGCCAGAGCATGTCTGTCGTGCAGGATGGGAACCACAGGTCTTCTAGTTGTGGGAAGCCAGGAGGCACAGTGTGACATAGCGCCACTTCCTGGACTCTGGGCGCATGGGTCTTCACGGAGCCTGCCTGATGTTTTATTTGGAAGTAGGGACTATTGTAACAAGGTGGAGGTGGTGTAGATGTTGGAGATGATGCTAGCTCAGATGTTTCCTGGGATAGCTTTCCTGAGCATTGCCACCAAGGACCCTGTAGTGAGGAAATGATTGGTTCTGAACTGCAATGCTTGGGCTTTCTAGCACCATGAGGTGTCTGGGCTGTGACCCTGAATGGATGGCTCTGTCAGGATGGCCCACACCTGCCCTTATACAGAGATTTGCTGTCTCAATAGACCCACCCTGCTTCATGGACTTGGTGTGTGGGTTGGTGTCCTATGGTACAAGACAAGGTAGTAGTGAGTGGTGCAGGAAGGTGGTGTTTGTACACTTCCAGATGACTTGTAACCTTATCTCTGCACAGGAAAATTGATTAATTATGTTGTGTTTCAGCTTCCATGGAAAAGTTAGTTCCTGCATCTCCAGTTATTTTCCCCATCTTTGTCCATTGCCCTGAGGTTCATTGCCTTTAGCCCAGATCACCTCCATGACCTGGTTTACAATTCTGCCCTGAAAACTTTGCTTTGCTGACGCAGAGCGATAGGCAGAAATAGGTGGTTGGGGCTGGTGTCAGTAAGGGAAACAATCTTTTATCAGCTTTGTCACTGAAACCAGAAGTTCTTACAGCCATGATCTGGATTACAACCTGTAATTAAGTGGGTTTTGCTTCCTGCTTTGAGTCAGTAAAAATGAAACACTGAAAACTTACTTTGGGTGTAGTTGTTCCTGTTCAAAGCAGATTTGAGTTTTGTTGCATTTCTAGTCACATTTGCAGAAAGTCTTTGTATTTTAAGCTGCAGTCAGTTCCTCTCTGCCCAGACCACTCCTTACTTTTATAGAGCCACCTCCAGGCCACACTAGTCCATAGAAAGCATTGGCTATGGATGTGCTAAGCCTCCCTGTGGCCACTTAGTGTTTTCTTGGCTTTCCATGGAGCACTCGTGAGACATCTTGACTTGTCATTAGCACAGGTGGTGGTATGGGTAGAACAGGGCTTTGTGCAAATTGCCCATGGCCAAGTTGGTTGAAGGGGTTTCATGTCCTTTGCACAGCTGGATGCCTGGAAAACTGCTTGAGGAACTGGGGTATAAACATGTTTTGGGGTAGGACATTCCATTAGCAGCTGGGTTTTGTCATTGCTGCTTAGTTTAGGGCATTTCAGAAGTGGGAGTCCTTACAGTGAGCCGCCCTCTATGGGTCACTGAAGTCTGCTTTATTAAATTTTCAACATGTTTTTGCTAAAATAAGAAATATGAATGTGTTTGGACTTGGAGTTTCAGAAGCTCGTTGCTCTGAAAAGAGCCTTATGCTTGTGTATTTGCTCCCTAACGTGGTTTGGTCATAATGATCCATGTTAACTTAAAAACCTGGGGCCTTGCTAATAGTTTCTGAGGCAGTTGTTTAGGAAAGGACATAGGAGCCATTGCTCTGGCAGATGTGAGGGGAGTGGTGATGAGCAGTTGGGATAATGCCAACATGCAGCTCACTTAAGCTGGAGAAGGAAGTGAGGGAAATGCTGCTTGTGCAGACAGCTCTCTCTTCACTGAGTGGGATTTGCACACCAGTCACTAGCTGCAACGTGTTGATCTCAGATTTGTGAGCAAACTTATATTGTGTTGAAGTAGGTGCCTGGTGCTTGTTTGTGACCTGTTGAAGAGCAAGCAAGTTGTCTTGCCATGAACTTTGTGCTGGTGCCAAGGGCTTGCTGAAAGCAGATTGTCTGTCAGTTTGCTCCTGAATAGATGCCTGGAAATTCCAGAGTTCTGTGGATGCACTTTTGCATTGTCAGTCACCTGCCAGCACAAAGCAAACATAATGGAGCAATTCTATTGTTTATTTACAAAGTGCTGTTTCCTCTAGAATAGAAAAGAATAGACTTTTTCAGTTGGAGATGATCATTTAGTCCAACCGCCTGACCAATTTTGGGCTGAACAAAAATTAAAGCATATTATTAAGAGCATTGTCCAAATGCCTCTTAAACACTGACAGGTATGGGGCACTGACTTACCTTTCTAGGAAGCCTGTTTGACCAACTCTTAGTAAAGAAATGCTTTCTAATGTCCAGGCTAAACCTCTCCTTGTGCTGTTTTGAACCATTCCCACATGTCATATCACTGGATACCAGAGAGAAGAGATCAGCACCTTTCCCTCATCTCCTCAGGAGGAAGCTGTAGAGAGCAATAATATTGCTCCTCATCTAGTCCAGGTGATGCAGTTTGCTTAGCTGATATCTTTGCATGTCCTACCTTTCCCTCAGCTGCCAGAGAAATGGCTCACTGGAGCCCGAGAGAGACCAAGCTTTTTTCCTGCAAGTGCTCAGTGCTTTTTAGGCAATCTAAGCTGCAGTGCTGTGCTGTGGGTCTGCTCGGAGAAGCACCACCACTCCTTCTCCTGGAACAGGAGTGGGCAGTGGGGCAGCAGGAGAAACACAGGGCCATTCTGAAGGGACAGCTCTTGCTTGGCCTGGGAACAGTGGCGTGGATGTGCTGGCCCTCCCCCATCCCCCATGCCCGGGGGTCAAAGCAGGCAGGGATCAACATGCTGGCAGGGCTGGGGGGCACTGAGCAGCCTACACCCCCTCACACGACCATCAGGGAACAGCACTAAGCACTGCCCCATGGTGGTTGGTCCTGCCAGGCTGGATCAGGCATGTTCAGGCTGGGATTAGAGCGATGCCACATCCAGCTATGGCAGCTGTGTGGTAACCCCATCACAGGCACTTCTGGAGTTTCCTCTGGGGCTCTTTGATCTCCAGGCAGAGTCAGGCTCTTTTCCCTTTCTGACAGTTGTTCTGCCTGGGAAGCAAGTGTGTGTATATCTATACCAAGGCCAGGGCACTGTGTTTGCTATTTAGACAGTGGTTCTCATTAACCTCTGCCCCTGGAGGGAAGCATTTATAAATTTAAACTGTGCAAGCAGCAAGGTGAAGGAGAGAAAGGCTGCTGCTCTTTCTCCATGCTGGGCAAACCATAATGTGACATAATCCAGATTATTTCTATCCAGAAGATTGCAATAAGTGGCCTACTTCCAGCAGCTATCCCTGAGCCACGTGGAAACCCAGCAGCCCACCAAGAGACAGCTGCTGCTGTCCTCTTCACAGCCAAGGATCTGTCCCGGCACAGCCTCTTTCTCACACAGCAGCTGCTGGCTGTGCCATGTGACCATGCCTCAGCTTTCCACCATAATCCTGAGAAGCAGTGAGTGGAAAGGTCAGTTAAAATCTAGACCAGATCAAGGTGAGTATGTAGCCCACTCCACAAGGCTTTCAAGCATGATTATCCTTGGGTTCTCTATAGAGACCAGCCTCTGCTTGCATTGACAGTATTGGGTGCTGACCCCAACACTGTCCCTTCTGGCACTGGCTCACAGGCTCTCCTTCAGCAGCATCATCAGTCTTAGCTCAGTGGCACTGAGAAACCTCCTGCAATTTTTTAGCTTTTGATGCTGAAGAGGTGTTGGAAATGAGAAAGGCTATCTCACTTGCTGGGTAGTGTGTCTACTGGAGCCGGGCACTGAACAATGTCAACACCAAAAATATCTGGAAAGGCTGAAGTGTGGGCAAGGGAAAGGTCTGCTTGGCCCGTGGTATCCTTCCCAAGTCACACTCGGATCCTTCATGAAGGACTTATTAAAGGCCATGGAGCAAAAGAAGACAGGGCATATTGCATCAGGAGGCCATTGGCACCACCATAGAAATGGTACTCGTAATTGTCTGTGTCTAGGGATTTTAGTTAACTTTTTTAGGATTCCATTCTGAATGGGAGCTCTCAAGGATCTTGGCATGTGTCTGAGAGTTGTCAGAGAGCTTCTGTCCCACATATGTTCTTGAAGCATTGAGGAACTTAACTGACACTTCTCACACATTCTCTCATCCTCTCCCTGGGGCAAAGGATGTGCAGTGGAATGTCTCATAGGCTTCTGACGTTCATCTTGCTTTAAATATTTGTGGATAGAAGTTAGGAAAGGCAAGTCACAGGGATTGTCTTGCACTTGAAGCAAATGAGGGTGAGGTTTGTGACTGTTTTTCCTTCTGTCCCATCAGACTGACTGTGGTGCTTATGGGAGGAGAGGGAGATGGGGGACACTGGACTCTGGGGGAGGCCTCTGCAGAGTGGAGAACACGTGATAGACTCCACAGTGCTAGGAAGCGTCCTAAGTACTGTGTTCTGTCAGTGTCCTAAGTGCTTCAGGCTTCATGACCAAAGTGGGTGTAGTTAGTTCAGATGGTGGCAAATGCCGAACAAATGAGGGCAGGGATAGAGCTGCCAGCCAGGGTTTATGAAAACTGTAGGAGGCTGGGCTAGAGATGACACTGAGGGGTCACTTGGTACATCCATCTGCCATGTAGCAGATATGCATGGGGTGCTTTCACTTTTTCCAGTGTACGCTTGACTCTCCTTTCTTAATATGAATGTGTCTCCTACCTTGCACTACTCTGCAGTGCCCTTTACATGTTATAAAACTGCATCCTCTGACTTTTCTTGTCTACATTGGCCCTGCTCTTACAGACTTTTGTCCAAGGTGTTTTGGTGGTCTTCCTGGTCTCCCATGGCCTCTCCAGTTGGTTCAAATCTTGTGGGGAATGAACTGTTTCTCTGGAGAACACTATAATTACTTTATATGCCTTTATGAACTGAAAGGAGAGCAGAGTAATTACTTCATGTGTCTTTATAAGCTGACCTTTCACACATCCTACTGTATTCACTTCTTTTTTTTTTTTTTTTTTTTGAGCAATACCATGCTGTTTCACATTCAGTTTGTACTCCCTTGTAGCCCTTATGACCATTCAGGCAGAAATGCTGCTGTCTTTTCTCCTGTGATCTGTTTGTGCAGTCTTCTATCTCCCAATGATTTACAGTCCGGCCCATCATCTCTCAGCCCCTTCCCCAGTCTGTTGGGAGTGTGTTAAATTCCCATTCTGGCCTCCAAAGTGCAGATGTCATGTGCAGATTTTAAAACGTATTCTGTTCTGTTATTTATGTCATTCATGGAAAATCAGAGCAGTAGCAGCATCAGAGCAGACCTTTCTGAAACCCTACTTGTCTCCTTGCAGTGTAACTGCGAGCCACTGGTAACCTATTACTACGCATCAGTTCTGTGATGGACCTGAAGATCTGGGAACTGCTCCCACAGTGCTGTGGACTGGGAAACATCTGTCTGTGACATGGATGAGTAACCTGGGATGGGTCAGAATGACCTGCTGGGCACAATCCATAGCACATAACCACCACCTTTGCTCTGTAGTATTATCATCAAACATCAACCCAGGCCACAAGCATCAGAGAGTGCAATCTGAGACCTGCTGGCAGAGGGATGCTCTTCAGGAGCCGCTGGGACCCATGGACACAAGCACGTCAGTCCAGTTCTGATGCAGCTTCTGTGCTATGGAGTTTCTGCAGCATTGCAGGCCAGGCAGAATGGGACTGGTGAGAGCCAAGGTCACTACCCAGCAGAGGGAGAGCAGCTGTCAGGGTGGGGAGCGCAGCTAACAGGTGATACTGCCTGAGAGCTGAGCATCATCCTAAGGTCCTGGAGTGCAGGTGTGGTGGAAAGGTTTGGAGTTTACTTATCCTACAGAAGAGGAGGCACAGGTTTCTCATGCTGATTGCCAGGCACATGTCTGCTGGGGTCTGTGGTCTGGCCTCCAGCTACCTCCCATAGCTACACCATGATACAGTGGGATCAGATGGTGAGCAGAGCTGCACAAGGCAGAGTGACCAGAGGGTGCAGTGGAACATCCCATCCACTTGCTGTCGGGAGGAGCTCATCCATCTGTGCCAGCTGGGCAGTTTGAGGTCCAAATCTGTCCTGGCTCTGAACTACGTGGGACATAGAGCCATAGCATCAATGTGATGACCTTGCAGTTGGGTCAGCCTTAGTGCACAGGGGTAGAAGGTTGGACCCTGATGAAGGCAGGCTGAGGTCAGGCAGCCTGCTCATGTCTCCTCAGCTGCCTTCCAGGGAAGGTGTGAATCCAGCTTGTCTGGTTGATGTTTTGATGCCTGACTGTGTATCTGTGAGGGAAGCTTTCAGAGGATCCTGCCTGCCCAGGTTTCCATGGAGAGCGTCTTCATGCTGAGGAGGGAGCCATCTGGCAGACAGTACAGCCATGGAAATACTGATTGAGTGTTTGTTTTCCAAAGCACACAGATAACATCCTTAACAGCTAGCAGCCTTACTTCCTCCACTCATCCCACCAGTGGTCTGGCAGAGTGACCTGGGTTGCCTGTGGTGTCTTTATCCTCCTGGTTCCTCACTGCATGCTTGTCTGAGCATCCCCAGTTTGGCCATATCTGCCCAGCCCAGCCTGGTTTCCCTTCCATTTGGCAGATGCAGCTACTCCTGGCACAGGGCTGCAGAGAGGCAGCAGCCATCTTTGCTGGGGGACATGCTTGCCTTTGTCACTGGAGGGAAGAATGGGAGCACTGTAGACATCAAAACTGAGGAAGCTTTGCTCCCACCTCCTGTGGGATGTGAGGGAAGTTGCTTTCCTGAATGAAATCTCGTTTCTCAGATCTTGAGTTATTTTGCATGCTCTGAAAGACCAAGGGCAAGCTTAAGAACTGTTGAGGCAGCAGGTAGTAAAGTGAGGTACATGCAAAAGCCCTGGTGAAAGGGGCTGAGCTTGGATTTTCATAGCAGCCTGTCAATATTAAATTAAGGCTAAATTCCCATCCTAAATGTTACATTAACATGAAGTTACGGCAGAAAGCACAGAGCACAGAACAGCAATAGGAGGATATAAGATGTGTTATAGGGGTATTGTAATCATCCCAAATGAGGCATTTGAAACCCAGGGAATTCCAGATTTAGGATTTGCATAGTTTTTTTTGATTTGTAATTGAAAAACCATTCAAACATAGGAAGGCTTAGGAGCATGTTGCTGAGATTGTTTGGGTGCCTTTATTCTGTGCTGCAGAGACATAGGCAGATGGAGGGGAAAAGTCTTTAAAAATTGATAGAACCAAATATGGAACTGCAAATGTCAAAATACCATGATCTGGATTTGAGTGTTAAGGCATCATGGCTCTCCAGGAGAACATTAGGGCTGCTGGGTCTTGACTGTGTGTCTCCGGATCTGGACAAACTTGGCTGTTGCTAACATAGCTCACCTCTGAGCCTGATGCTTCATAAAACTCATAGGTGGAGACAGTTGAAAGTCCTGTATGTACAAGTTCTCATGTGCTGTGCAGATTTGAGATGCCTTCCAAGTTTCCTTTTTTTGTGTGGTTTTTGTGGTGGGTTTTGTTTTGGGGTGGATTTTTTTGGTTTTTGTGTGTGTGTGTGTTTGTTGGTTGGTTTGGGGATTTGGTGTGGGTTTTTTGTTTTTGGTTTTTTTTTGGGGGGGGGGTTGTTTTGGTTTGTTTGGGTTTTGTTTGTTTCCTTGTTTGTTTTGTTATGGCTTTTTTCTGCGGATTTTCTTTATTGGACAAGGTGTTCTCCATTCGTGAAGTCCCTGCCCAGCTGAGCCTCCACCAGAGCCGTGTATTCCCATCTGCATGCCGCCTTTATTTTGTGCTCTAGTAATTCCAAAGCAATTCTGCTTCTCTCTGAGCCTGGGAGAGCTTTACTGGGTGGGCATGTGAGGATGCTTTGGGACAAAATGAAGGTGCCCTGCTGCCACTGCTATCTTTCCCAGGTTAAGAAACTGTGGCTAACATTCTCTGACCTGCCACCAAGCAGTGCCTTTTCGTGGGAATCGGGCTGCAAAACCGTCTGCCGAGGTGTGAAGCCAGCCTCCGACTGACGCTGCTTTCGCCCGGCCGGGTTGAGGGCAAGCACCGGACGACCACAGCCTCCGCGCTCTTCTTGCTCAGATACCTCCGGAGCAGCGATGATGGCGGGGGAGGGCGAGTGTGGCGGCGCACTTACATAAGCCCTGAATGCGGCAGGCGGTGCGGGGAGGTGAAGGGCAGAGCACTGAAAATCCACACAGCCTCCAGCAAGGGCTCCCTGGCGCGGGAGCTCTGCTCGCTGACATACATCCGCAGATGCTTTCCCGCAGTTTCCTCCGTTCCCTGCGGACCCCACGGGATTTGCCCCATCTGCTCCCCGACTTGCCGATAGCCTCGCACAGGGATGCGGGAGCAGAGCTCTGCCTCCCCTGAGCTTGCTTGGGTGGCCAGGAGGCAGCCGGGGCAGAGGCGGCGGTTCCAGCACAGGATGACGCTGCCCAAAACCAGCACTCGGGCTGTTTCCGTCCTGACTGCTCAGCACCCGGCTGCTGCCTGGGGTACCGCCGCTTCAGCCAGCAGCACGTAGAGCGAGAAAGCTGTCTGGGGAGTGAGTTGGCAGGCGAGACGAGTGTCTGGATAGGACACGTGGGTCTAATTTGCTGGTGGGCTGGTGGCACTCGGACAGGGGAGAGGTGCTGGGAGGGAGCTGAGGTGAGGAGCACAGACAGCACAGCATGGAAACACAGGGAAGAGGTGCCAGTGGGCTCTTGTGAATGGACTGTGCTGGGCAGTGGTGGTGCCCAACAGGTTCCTTGTGAGGAGTGATGGTGCCAGGGAAGTGGAACTCTCCTACTTATCTTGACACCCTTAACCTGCTGCTGATACTCTCCAGCATGGGGCAAGGGCACTATGGCACCACCCAAGGCAGCTACAGGGCTCAGCCAGGTGGGGCAGGGGCAGGGCTGGCCCTGCAAGTGCTGGAAATAGGCTATGCAGGTGTGGACAGACATGGTCTCTGTGTCATTTTGTGCTTCCTGTGCTTGCCTACTCCCAGAGCTGCCTGTCTGGACAGTGGCAGAGCCAATGAGCACCCATGGGTGGGAGGGTCTGGCCAGGGATCCTGGCCCCTTCTGTGCTGCATTTCTTTGACTCTTCCCAGAGCAAGTCTGCTGTTAATTCCCTCCATCTCTCCACAGTATCAACAATCCCCTCCATGCTGGGCCGTTGGCAGGTGGGCAGCAGCAGGCAGCTGGCAGGCTGTGAGGAGTGGTTGCACATCTCCCTGCATCCGTGCTCCCGACTCACCCAGCAGAAGGTGTGGCTGGGCTTCATGCTCCTGACTCCTGGCTCTCCTGCTCCGTTTGTTTCCAGTGGGCAAATCAGAGGCTTGGCATGATGGGAATGCCCTGAGCCCTCACCCCAGGAGCTTCAGGCCTGGATGTTGGTGCTGTTCCTCCCAGACAATGTGGCTGATACTCTGGAGAAACCCTTTCTTGCCCCCTGTTCTCCAAGTGCCTGAGCTGGTGGCTGGCTGGGACCTGCGTTTCACTCTCTGGGTCCTGAGCTTTGCCTCAGCAATTGTGCAGATGGAGGGACAGGTATACTCGCCGACTGTCAACACACACTATGGGAAGTTACGGGGGGTGCGTGTGCCACTGCCTAGTGAGATCTTGGGGCCTGTGGACCAGTACCTAGGGGTGCCTTACGCCGCCCCCCCCATCGGGGAGAAGAGGTTCATGCCCCCTGAGCCACCACCATCCTGGTCAGGCATCAGGAATGCAACCCATTTCTCACCAGTCTGCCCCCAGAACATCCACAATGCTGTTCCTGAGATCATGCTGCCCATCTGGTTTACCTCCAATTTGGATATTGTGGCCACATACATCCAGGACCCCAACGAGGACTGTCTGTACCTCAACATCTACATCCCCACAGAGGATGGTGAGTCCCTGCTGGGGTGCCCGCAGCGGGGGGAGGGTGGGGTGGGGGGCTCTCTGCCCCTCCCCAGTGGTGGTTGGTCTCACTTGGGTGTTGTGTTTGAAGCATGTGGTTGTGGACCCTGCAGCATGCTATCTGTTTGTGGAAAGCTTTCTCTGGTCACGCAGCTTGCCCTCTTGCCCTCAGCTGCCATCTGTCTTGCGTGGTCCTGCTCCTCCACACCTCCTGGTCCCCCCACTCCACCTCCATGGCATCATCATGGGTTCCTCTCTTGTGTTGTTAAATCTGAATCCGACTCTCTGACCACAGATCCACAGAGCAACAAGCTGATTTGTGCTCCCCAGGCGCCAAGTGCCAGGTTCTGTCTTGAGTTGGTTTGGGTTTGTCCTTCCTCCACCCTTCCCACCCTCCCCAGGTCCATGCACTAGTTGTAGGCGTGGGCTGCAGCTGCAGCTGGGAGGAACACTCTCTGCCTCTCCCTGGGGAGGTGCTCTGGCAAGGAAGGGACCATGAAGCCCTTTTCCGGGCCCTGGTACAAATGGGAGGTTGGAGACACTGGTGGGCGCATTGCTTGGTTACCCCCTGTCTGCTGGCAGGACGGTGGAAGAGCATGGTCCCATTGGGGTGAGGCTGAGTGGCACTGGGTGCCTCCTCGTCTAACTTTTTCCTTTGTAGGGGATCCCACCTGAACTGTAAGTAGAGGGCAGAGGAGGCAGTGCCTGCCCGTGTGCCTGCCCCAGCCTCACCGCAATAGGAGCCCCCGATGATTTTCAGTGGGCTGGAAGGTACCTGCAGTGGGTCTGCTGTGTGTGACAGAGCAGACTGGCAGGCTGGTGGCTTCTTCTAGGCCAGCTAGCTCCACCCCTCTGTCCCTTGGACCCTTGGCCATGGGATGCATTGTGCCTTCCTTCCTGCCCAGCACAGCTGGCCCAGAGTTTTCCTCCCACAGCAATGCTCCCTTCCCACGTCCTGCAGTCCCGGGGGCGGTGGGAGGGTGGCAATGTGGTTGTGATTGCATGCCCACTCCTGCCAGTGGAGCCTCCTGTTATTTTGTAGTCTTTTATTCATTTTACAGTAAAACGGATTTCCAAGGAATGCACCCGAAAGCCCAACAAGAAAATATGTAGGAAAGGAGGTATGTAGCAAGCCGACCGGCAGAGAGGCACAGAGAGGAAAGAGAGAGAGATTGAGAGGGTGCCTGGCTGGCCCCTGACCTATGGCATGCTCCTCTGGCACCTCTCTGAGCCACCATCCAGACTGTGGGTCCTCCAAGCAGCCCACCCTGCCACCCCTAACTTCCTGCTCAGAGGAGCCCTGTGGATGCTCCGACCACCTACACACCCCAGCTGGGGGAGCTGGGACTGGTGCCAACTGGGAGCATACATCTGTGGTCAGGTCAGAGGAGGATGCTCGTGTTGTTCCAGGCCTTTTAAAACAGCTTCTCCTGGGCTGAGCCCATGCTCCTGCCTTTATTCTGCTGGCACCAGCAGCCTCCCAGCTGCTGGGTATGAGGGCAATCCTCTCATGACAGGTAGCACTTAAAGGCATCCATTCCTTAGGGCTGCATCCCCTGCTGGGGGTGTACAGTTGTGCTCAGGGGAGCACTTGTGTGATAGGGGACTACAGCCCATCCTGGGCCAAGCTCTTCTCCCATTGCATCCCTGGTCATTCTGCATATAAAGCTCCTCGGTTAAAAGCATAGAACCTCTCCTGGCTGTATAAACATTGCCATACTCTGCCCCAGTCCTTGTTCCCACCATGGCTACTCCCTGATGATCACACCCTGATGCTTCTGCCAGCCCTTCCAGTGAGGAACTGCTCTCCACCCCCTAGCACAGCGTCCTCCCTGAGACCCAGCTGCCCCACAGGCAGCTGGGCATCTCCAGATCAGACACATCTCTGCTTTACCTTGCCTCCACAGCCAGGGCTACATGGAACTCATCCTTCTGCACTTCAGGCCAAGGGGGACAGCACAGCCCCCTTTGCCCCAAAGTGATCCTGTGTTCCTGGCCAGCACCACAGGCCAGGAGGTGGACACATGCAAATGAGAGCTGGCTCAGCCCCTTGTCAGACAAATGCTTCTCCTGTCCTGCTGCATGACCCCCTTGCAGACAGGGAGAGCTCTGGCTCTGTGTATCCTAAAGTTGGATGTGTAGGTGGTCAGGCAGCCAAGCTCTTCTGAAAGGCTCAGTGCAAAGAGGGGTTGTCTGGTGGACAAAGACTGCTGTCCTGGGCTTCCTGCAGCAGCAGGGGTCCCTGCATCCTGGCCTCCACCTCTTTGCACCCCTGAGGTTGTTGGGGCTGGTACAGCTGGGCTTGGAGGTTTGAGGAGTGCTTTCCTTCCAGCCATTTCCCCTAGTTCTGTTGTTGGGTTTCTTTGCTTTGCTTTTCCTGTTGCTGTCCTGGCTATTCACATGCCATCTCTCTGAGTGCCAAGGCTGCCCTTGAAAGGGCTGGTGCATTAGGGAGTCATTGCACGCTGCCTCCGGTACTGGCTGTGCCAGTGATAACCAGCTACTTCAAAGCACTTCCTCTCCTGGCCCTCCCACTGGCTGCTGGAGCTGGCGGACCCCCACCACCTCCAGCTGTATGGGTAGGACTCTGGAAGCAAAGTCTGTGTTACAGCTGAAAAAGAGGGACAATGTACGGCATGGCAAAACACCTTGGGCATGCTCATCTCCTTGGTTTTCCCTTCCTGTCAGCTCTGCTCAAGAGCAGAGTTTCTTTGCAGCTCATCTGCAGTTGCCTCTGGTCTCCTGCTAGGGAGCTGGTGGGGGACATGGCCTCTGCCTTCACCAGGCTCAGCTGACTCACGGACTAACAGATCCCCAGTGCCAGCCTTTTGGGCATCCAGGCATGATGTGCTGGGAATTAAAGCACATGGACATTGGTGCTGCCCTTCATCTCTGGCCACAGCTTTGGTGGCTGTTGGCTCAAATTAACTGAGTCACTTGTGATGACTCACATAAGCTTCCCCACCCCTCGTCATGTATCCTGGGTTAGTAATGGAGTGAGGATAATGTACCTGCAGTACTGATTTCTTTGTGCTGTGTGTCATTTGAACACTGTCTCATTCTGGACTATTCTTGATTATTATTTGTAAGGCCACATATGAGTGGTGAATGAGCTCTCCTCTCACAGAGCAGGCAATTGTGCAGTATTTTGGTGGTTCAAGATACCTCAGCTCCCACTTCACAGGAGTTTTCAAGATTTCTGCAACCCTGAAGCTCAGTGTGTTTCATAGCAGCCAAAGGACTGAGAATTTATCAGAATTTATCCCTGGGACAGAAAAAAATCTTATTTGACTGCCCAGTTGCCCACAGTAATTTCCTATACGGAAATTTCCTACATGCCAGTCCTCCATACAAATTGGTCCCTTCTCTGGGAGCAAGGCAGGGCAGTGGTGCCTTGAGAATAATTAGCCATGCATGCAGCTGGGGGAGCTGAAAGCACTCTCAGTGAAGGTTCATGTTTAGCTGTGAAATAACACTGCCCACCCAAAGAACATGTACAGAGGTACAGTACATATGTGCAAAATGCAGCTCTGCTCTTTGCTTTGTGCTGCCAACACTTCCAGCCTGTACTTGGCTGTGGTGGGTGTTGGGATGCTTTTCCCTCCCTTTCACCACCAGCCTGGGCAGGCCTTGCTGCAGGGCATAAGGAGGTGGCTGTTATTTTTGAAGGGAAAAAGTGTAGCTGCCCTGCACCTAGCAGTCCTCCCTGCTTTTTACTGGCAACTACCCTTAATGTCTCTTGCCAAGGCTGTGCAGAATCTGTGATACTGTGGAGACAAATGTGCCAGTCTAGCATCTTGCATGGCTGGACCTCCCAGCAGCTCCTGGGCTCAGGATGTGCTTTGGCTGTTCTGTGGGAAAAGCATTGTCGCTTCTTTGCTGCCCTCCAATAAGTGAACTTGTCTGTGTATCAGCTGAGACTTCCCTATGGCTGAGCAAATTCTGTAGTGCTTCCTTGCTGTAAGGCTTCTCACCAGCCTCCTGAGAAGCCTGTGGTTCGCAGAGCTGGTTGGAAGCAGAATGTTGCCTTGGTGCTCCGCTTCCACTCTGAGGAGTGATTTGCAAAGGTGAGGGTAGGTGTTTGTGCTGGCAGAAGCAGCAGAGCGTGAGAAAATGCAGTGCTTTTATGGAGTTCACTCAAGGATGAAGATAACTCCTCTGCATCACTCAAGGACAGGAAGGGGCTGGGCAGCACCAGGGTATACTGCAGTCCTGGACCAAGGGCTGATGGCTAGAGGGGCCACCTGACAAGTCCCAGGGGAGCTGCCTCTGCCCATGGAGTTGTACAGTAGGAGGTTCAATGGCTGTCATCAGTCCTGGTCCTGTTCCTTGTCACTCCCAGAGAAGCAGCTGAGCCATTGTGGCCACAAATGTGTGCCTCTGGGTGCATGTGGCCAGCAGACATGGTGACATCACTGCTTTAGGCTCGTGCTTCTTGCATCCTCACAATTGCTGGGTGAGAGTGGGTGCCCTGTGGAGTTTGCACTGAGAAGGGGGTCCTAGGGCTGCCCACAGCCAGCCTGAGAAGACATTTGGATCTGGAAAGGTGTCATCTCAGGCTCCTGCTCTTCTCTTATCCACACCATGCTGAGAGCAATGACTCCAAGGGCCAAGGCTCCTCACCCTCCTTTATCTCTGTGCTCATGTCATTGTTGTTGACATGGTTTACTTAAGATAGCATAAGTCTGGTGCGGATGCCCCTGTTTCAGAGAAATTGATTTTATTTTTTACTGAACTTGAGCTTAAATCTTCCTGGAGCCTTCAGATAAGATCATATGCATCCTTCCTATCAATCTGAACAATGTCACTCCACAGTCAGCTTAAGTTGAAGCAGTACAACAGGCATTCACACTGGGTTAGTGGAGGGAGTTTTTGATGGATAAGGAGAGTGAAAACTCAAGTCTTTTTGGTTTTTCCAACTGTGAATCCACAGGCTTAAACTCACCTCTGTGAGAGCAGGTACCACAGGGCTCTGTGTGGTGGCCTTTGCCAGGGCAGAGGAAGATCTCCTGGGATGGATGTCCTTGAACATGACAATAACCAGTGGAGGGAGGTAATGAAGAAAAATGCAAGGCATGAGTAAGGGAAGTGAAACTAATTGCTCTCATGGGCTGTGGGACATTGGTGGGCTGTTGTGGAGGTGAACAATGTAGTGAGAGGCAAGAAGCCCCCTTGGTCACAGCAGCCTGTGTTTGCGGTAGCCGCAGCCACCTTGGCACCTTCCTGCCGATGGGGAAGGCTTTGCATCCACCATGCACACATGCCACTGCTCTTCCCCTTGCCCTTGGTGTGCATTACTGTGCTCCTGCTTTGCTTACCTTCCCTGCACTGCTTTCTACCATCCTCTCTGTGGTGTGTGAAGCTCAGGTTGCTTTGGGCTTGTCCCAGCCATCCCTAAGCTCTGGGGTGGTGGTGTCCAGATGGATCCTTCCCTGCTCAGTCAAGACAGTTGCTTAAATCACAGGGATGCTCTCCCTCTCTTACAGCCTGACAGCACCTCATATCTGGTTCCTCCATCCCTGTCAGCATGGAGAACTTTGTCCACTGAGGAAGACCAGGCTAGAGGGCTGCAACTCAGCCAATGTTCAGTTTTGGGTGCTGCAGTATAAGAAAGACATCGAGGTGCTCGAGCGGGTCCAGGGAAGGGTGATGAAACTGGTGAAGGGTCTTGAGAATAACTCTTACAAGGAGAGACTGAGGGAGCTGGGGTTGTTTATTCTGAAGAAAAGGAGGCTGAGGGGAGACCTTATTACTGTCTACAACTACCTGAAAGAAGGTTGTAGGGAGATGGGTGTTGGTCTCTTCTCACAAGTCACAGCTGCTAGGGTAAGAAGAAATGGCATCAAGTTGCTTCAGGGGAGGTTTAGGTTGGATGTGAGGAAAAACTTCTATACTGAAAGGGTTATCAGAGACTGGAACAGGCTACCCAGGGAAGTGGTTGAAACACCATCCCTGGATGTATTTAAAAGACATCTAGATACGGTGCTTAAGGATATGGTGTAGTAGTGGCCCTATAGATAACTGTTGGACATGATGATCTTAAAGGTCTTTTCCAACCATAGCGATTTTGTGATTCTGTCCTGGATCTTTAGCAGCACCAGGGCCCTCAGCAGTGGAAAGGGATCTCCAGTTGCCTGTGATAGGCTTTCCAGCTCTGAAGCACAGTGCAGATGAAGGCTCACTGCCTGTGGTCTTTATTAGAGAAAAATCCTTATCCCTGAGCAGTACCAAGGAGGTTTGTTCATAGCACTGGTTAGCAAATACTGCATGAGCACTTTGTCATTTAAGTGTTTTCTGGGCTAGCAGCTGCCTAATGAAGATGCAGTAGGTCTGGCTGGGCAGCTGCATGCACCCAGCTGAATACACAACTGGTGGGTGGGCTGGGGAGGGAGTGCATGGGAAGGATGCAGCAGGAAAGGGGGATGCTGAGGCAGGGGTGCTGACACAAGAGGTAGCAGGGATGGGGGTGGTGTTGGTTGAAAACAGGAAAATTATGTGAGGAGGTCAGAGGATGACTCGGTAGTGAAGTGGCAGTGAGGAGGCAGGGTTGTTGCATGGAGGCAGTAGGTCAGCAGGTAAACTCTGAGTTGGAGAAAATCAGGACAGCTTTGGAGACAGAGACAGCCTCAGGCAGGAGCAGCTCTGGAGGAGCTCCCTGAGGAGGAGCAGTTCTACCTCACCTCCTCCTGGCAGTGTGTCTCACCTGGTCTTAAAACACCTCCACAGGCTATTTCTTCCAGTACTTTCCTGCCCTTTCTGACAGGAAGGTTTTCTTCTTGTCCAGTTTCAACCTGTTTCATGTAGCTCCAAGGCTGCCTGTGCTCTGTGCAGCAGAGAGGGAATTGCTCTTCCACTTTACCAGCTTGCAGTGGCCTTTCATGTGTTGGGGTGCTGCTGTAGCTCCTGTCACTCCTCTGTTCATGAGATTCACATGACCCAGCTTCCTGCAAGCTTTTCTTGCCTGATGGATTTTTCTAGACTTCTGGTTATTGTTTCCCCAGGCTTTCTCCAGCAGGTCATGGGTACTTAAGGTGTGCAAGACTCTTGCCCCAACAGAGCTGCCCCACAACTGTTTCAGACCCCTCACTCCCCAATCACAAATTCCTTTTAAATTCAAATCCTGTTCCTGTCTGTACTGCCATCTCTGTTATCCATCATGCATGTCGCATGTGGCATCCTACTTCCAGTATGGCAGTGAGGATGACTTCACTATTTCATCTCCCCAGACAGTTTCATGCTTGTCTAGTCATAGTTTCATCAAGCTGCAGGGCTGCCTCTCATTTGTGGGAACCTTGCTGGAGGCCATGGAAAAGCCTTGCTGTGGTGGTGATGGGTCCAGCTGGGGACTGCAGCAGTGCCCCAGAATCAGCTGGGTGCCTGGTGGGACCTCAGAGCCCTGCACATCTGGAGGAGGCTACTGAGCAGCATGGTCATAGTGCAGGCAGTCCTGGCTGGGAAAAACTCTGCTGTCACCCCTGAGGTCACTGTCACCCAGGGAACTTTTTGGGTGCATGCACTGGGGAGGAGAGGGTTGCAGGCCAGTTCAGTGCCTGCAGCCCTAAGGGGATAAGGAGAGTACAGCCTCTACCCTGGCACTGCAGATTTGCTAAGGGCTATGCAACAGCTGGAAGACATTCAGGACATTACACAAGCCAATATTTTTAGGATTCTGCCTTTGTCAGGGCAAGATGATCAGTGCCTTTGCAATCCTTGGTGAACCATGCAAATAGTCTTTTAAGAAGGGAGTTGGTACAGGACAGAGCCAAGCATCATGGGGAATCACTAATCACAATGGCTCCCTGCACTGTGCCATGGTGGTCTTTCGCTGTAGAACCAGTGATTTGTGGCATAGCTGTGCCAGGCACAAGGGCACCATATGGGGGTGATGGGAAGGATCCTGGCTGCTAGTCAGTGGCCACCCAGGGCAAACCTTCATGTGGGCTCTGCTAGTGCCAGGGGACAGTTGTACCCAGTGGCAGCAGAGCTGAAAGCAGGGCTCCTGCTCACACTCAGGCAGTGGTAGAGGGAGCCTTGCCCTGGCACAGGGAGCCAATGAGCAGACAGGGGCCAGGCTGGGATGCAGGAGGATTGGCAAGTGTTGTGAGAGGCTGATCTGCCACCAGCACCGATGCTGCCCTGGGCCTACCCCCCTCCTCCCTAGCACTCCCGAGGGAGAATCTGGGAAGGGGTTCAGGTGAAGCAGCATCCTGGTGCAGTTCCCAAGATGGTCCTGTCTGCACCTGACACCACACCTGCTCTGGGGGAGGTACAGTGTGAGTAGCCAGCAGTGCTGTGGGGCACAGGCCTGACCCAACCATCTCTGCTATCATGATATTTTTGAATTCTCTTTTGGTTTGTTTTTTTTTTTTTTGTTTGTTTGTTTGTTTGGTGTTGTTTGTTTTGATTTGTTTTGTTTGTTTTGTTTGGTTGGTTGTTTGGTTTCTTTTTGTTTTTCTTTTTGTTCTGTCTCCTCGTGTTTGGTCCCTAGGAGCCAGCGCTAAGAAACAGGGCGAGGACTTAGCGGATAATGACGGTGATGAAGATGAAGGTATTTCTGTGCTCAAGGCTGCCACTGCATGACACGCAAAGCAACTCCGTTTGCCCACCATCCGCTGCCATCCCCAGGGAACCCTATGTGTGTCCATGTGCAGTGCTGAGCCGCTACGTGGGGTGGGGGGCAGGCTGGCCAGCTATGCAGGGCACCCGGGCCCTTCTGTTCCTCAGGACAGGGCAGGAAGCTCGAGCTATTTTTTTGCTTTAGAATAAATTTACAACTGCTCCACTTGAGCGAGGGCAGGGAGAAAGCATGGCAGATTGGAAGGAGAGGAGTCCTCATCACCTGGGCCCATTTTGCCCTGAGCCTGGTCACATCCCACTTCCAGCCTCAGCCCTCTGGAGTTAGTGACATGCAGCTGGGAGCCAGCAACCTTTCCTTCCACCTGTGCTGAGTCCCACTGTGGGCACCACCACAGGGTGACCATGCCAGCAGCTTGGTACCCTTGGCACTTGCAGGGTACCTGTCTGTGCCCAGGAGATTCGTACATGGTTTCTGTTAAATTCTCTCATTATTGACCCAACATGAGCAAGGTCTTGCCTGCAACCAGAGCATCAGCACCAGCCAAGGCAGTGTGAGTGGGCTTTCAAGCAGATATGATTCTAGATATCTATCAGAGCTAAGCAAGCTGCAGAATACACTGATTTTAGTAAAATGAGGTTGTTCATCTGCAGAGTATGGAGTTGGTGTATTTGGCTGCAGGAATGTGAAGAGAAGGCAGGAGGAAGGACTGGCCAGGGTGCAACCCGAGCATGCTGAGGACAGTAAAACCTCATGGTGTGCAGGAGTCCCAGGGCAGCCTAAGCATGACCTGGCAGATGGTGTTTAGGATCTGGGAATCAGATGAAAAGTTTTTTCCTTGGCAGTACCAAAACCCTGGTGTTTTCTCCCACTAACTTGTGCCCCAGGATCTCTTGTACCAGGGTATAAACTGGCATTCGGCCAGGGACTTGACTGTGATAAATCTCTGCATGCTAAAATGACCTGCAGTGATTAGGAGCCATTTATTCCACACATTGCTGCCATTCTGTTGTGAGGATGGCACTGATGTTCCTGTCCTTCAAGCATTTCAAGCAGGTGGCCCTGGGAAAAGTTGTCCTGTCATAGCTCTGCCACATGAGCAATGTCTGTCCTGGAGGAGCTGCAAGTGCTTTTTGCTCCCCAGTCTGTTGCCTGGCTACGTCCTGACAATAGGAAAAGAGCCCACACAGGTTTTGCCATATACTTATTCTCCTGGAGAGATTTTTCTATATGGAAGGGAGACCACCCTTAGCAATGCCACAGGCTGAAGGTGGGGATGGCCAGAGGTACCCATCAGCCTGCCCTGTAGCACCCTGCGATAGGCAAGCCACGGGGAGGAGTGGATGTCGGCAGGGTGTGTGTGAAGGAGCATGTTCACCATGGCTGGGCATCCCCACTGAGTTGGTGTGGCTGTGCCCTGGGAATCCCAGCCATGCAGGGACGGGCTGCTGGGACGATGTGGTGTACTGATGAGGAAGATGGGCAGGGAGCAATGGCTGGCCAGGGCAGCTAAGGCCAAGCAGCTCCAAGCAGGCAATGCCAGTGCACCTGAGCAAGGCACTTGGGTGTGAGTGAGCACAAGGGAGTGCTGGCTTGGCAGCCAAGGAGAGAGCTGGACACTGCAAGGCCTGTAGGACCTGGCACCATCTCCACAACAGGTGCAACCACCTCCTCCGTCTAATGTGGGCCAGATATACCAGGAGCATATGAACATGGGTGTTCTTCCCCTGTGCCTGGGCTAAGCTCCATGAGGGTTCCCAGGCCAGTGGGACAGAAGGGGTAGGAAGTCCCATGGACAGGGCCAGTCAAGAGAGGAAGTGTGGCTGTTCCCTGTCCCCTGGGCTCCCACAGTCCTTATTCCCCAGCTCTCAGGGTCCCCTTTCCCATCCTCACCCCATGCCTCATGCCCTGTCCTTACCTGGATGCTGCGCTCACCTCCCTGACACACACATGTGCACACACTGTCTGCCTCATCACCATGTATGTGTGTGGGCACTGGGATGTCATGGGTTCACATTCAAGCAGACAGCAGGGTTCTGCCTTCCCAGGGGGTGGGAAGCAAAGGCAGAAGAATCAGATGTCAAAGCACCCACCAGTGTGCTCCTGCCTTCCAGGTCCTGCACACCCCCATCCCTGTCCTCCTGCATGCCAGCTTCCATGACTTCTGGAGCCAAGGGCTTGGGTCCAGCCAAAGACAGGACATGGGGCTGCATCCCAGGGCTGGACTTTGCAATTTCCACCCTCAGTGGAGATGTTGCTGCTCTGGCTTCTGCACATGGCCAGAGCCCAGCTCCAGGGAAGAACAGCCAGGTCCAGCATCTCTCCCACAAGTGCTGAGATTCCCAAGGGGACAGCAGTGTGGGGTTGGCTCAGTGGCTGCCACCAGCCAGAGAGAGGCTGGCAGACTTGGTTCAGTGGTGGTTGGCTTTGGAGCTCCATGCTGTGGCTGCCAGAAGAGCTCTGAGTTTGGCCTCTCAGACCCCTAAACTCCTGGCAGCTGGCATTGCCCTTATCCTTGGTCTGCCTGTTGGGCAGGGTGCTGTGGCTGTTGGTGGGGTCCTATGTTTAACCACCTCTCCTTTCAGACATCCGGGACAGCGGGGCCAAGCCAGTGATGGTGTATATTCATGGTGGCTCGTACATGGAGGGCACAGGGAACATGATAGACGGCAGCATCCTGGCCAGCTATGGAAACGTGATTGTCATCACCCTGAACTACCGCGTTGGAGTGCTTGGTATGGGCTGGCATGAGCTGTGGTGCCAGCACAGCTGGGCAGTGGGATGAGCCTCCCCAGCCAAGCAGGCTTGAACTATCCAGGAAGGGAGCAGGGGGAGCATGGATCATGGCAGAATGTGAGCTGTACTGCGGGTGTTGCCCCAGCCCTCTGCCCTGGCTGCCAAGTGGGGTACTATGTGGCAGTGCCCCCAGTGGGCAGTCACAGTATGGTCTGGCTCCTGGCACTGACTCCCTCAGGCTCATTTACACAACCTGGCTCAGTTGAAAGCAAATATTGGTCTGTAGTTAAATAAATAATAAATGTGTTTACCCAGCATCTCCTCTTGAGAGGGCTCAGAGTGGTGAGCTGCCAGCAGACATTGCCTGGCTGCCCCTGGGGACTCAGCAGCTCTCCCTCCCTGGGCATAGGTTGCCTCCAAGTTGAGCTGCTAGGATCCCTGCAGCCACCTGCTGTGGCCTGGCTGGCTGTAGAGGAGATCACTGGAGAAGGTCACCAAAGGGTGTCAGGTGCTGTACAGAGGACAGTGGTCAGTCCCATTTTCATGACCACTGGTGATCTAGAGAGGCAAAATGGGGACACATGGTCAAAAGGCAAGGTGGTGCCCTCTGTGCTGTAGCAGAAACTCCTGGGGGCTAGGACACAGGAGGTTTGCCTGAAGCATCACTGCTGCCTCCCATAGCAGGAGGGAGAACAAAGGATGCAAAGGTTTGGGGAGAACTCCTTCCCAGCTGTCTCCTAGCTATTCTGTCTGGCACAGCACTCTCCCTGGGCATTTGGGCTATGTCCTGTACCTGGGATGGCACATCCGTCTGAGAGCCTCCAGACCCCATAGTCTCATGGGGAAGATGGCAGTTACCTGGTATAAAATAGGCTTTTCGGTAAAAACCTGCCTATTCAAGACCTTTTAATATTAAAAGTCAGGCCTTTAAGATGGATAGATGCAAATTTTAGAGACATAAGTCACAAAATGAAATCAGACTTAAATGGTGTCCTTGTCATCTCCATTGAAGTGCTGCTGGAGTAGCTCCCTGCTTGCTGAGGTTACCCACCTGGATTTTATCTGAGTATCATGGTTCCAGAACCATGGAACTTCCTGCTTTGAGTCAAAGCAAATGAAATACTGATAGCTTAACTTGGGTGTTCCCTTTACTATTGAAAGCATTTCTCAGCATCTTCCTCACTGAGAGTCTTTATATTTTAAGCTGTAATCAGTGCCTCTCTCTACCCAGCCCACCTCCTTACATTTATAGAACTTCCTCCAGGCCACATTAGTCCATGGAAAGCATTGGCTGTGGATGTGCTCAGCCTGCCTGTGACTACTGGTGTTTTCTTGGTGTTTCATGGAGCACATGTGAGACGCCTTGACTCATTATTAGCATAGGTGGTAGTACAGGTGGGACAGGGCTTTGTGCCCATCACCCTGTCACTGGCTTGCAATTGGCTGGATGGGCTCAAGGTTTGCAGCTCCACTCACAGCCTTTTGCCCTTCTGTCATGCAGAGTGGCTGGAGCTCAGTGGTGTCTCTGTTCCAGCTTAGTTCTCAGAGGACTCTCTTGGTAGGAGGGTCCCATGTGATAGGATGGGGGTCCCATAGAAGCTCCCTGGAAGGGGGAGGTGGGAGGTCAGGACACCCCCTGCTTCCTCATCCCTAACCAGGCTCCCCTTGGCCTGCAGGGTTCCTGAGCACGGGGGATCAGGCTGCAAAAGGCAATTACGGGCTGCTGGACCAGATACAAGCACTGCGCTGGGTCAGCGAGAACATTGCCTTCTTCGGGGGAGATCCCTTGCGGATCACTGTCTTCGGCTCTGGCATTGGTGCCTCCTGCGTCAGCCTGCTCACCCTCTCCCACCACTCTGAAGGTAGGTGCCAGCTGTCCCCAAGGATGTTGCAGCTGCAAGCAAGTGTCCTGCGGATGCTAACCTGGGGAAGGGAGCCCATGTATGTACTGCCAGCCTTCCTAGCAAAGTCAGAGCTGCTTTTTAATTAGTCACTGGTGAGAGCCTGACCCAGGGCTGGGAACCAAAAGCTCATCATGGGCAGGGAGAAGCCAGCAGCAGAGCATGTGGGAGCCAAGGATGGAGCTGGTGCTCTCAGCCCATAGGGCTGCAGCCCAGGACCAACACCTGGGCATGGGAAGAAGTGAGGTGTCCTCCTGTGGTGCCTTGCCCATGTGTCTGGACTTGCCCTTGTGCAGGTGTGGAGGGGGTGTAGGGCATCATGAAGGGCACTGGGAGCATGGATCTCAGTGACAGGAAAGGCATTCATACTGAAAGAGAGGGGAAGCCAGACCTGAGCCTGGGAAGGGTTGGAGGGCCCCATTTTGCATGAGTGGGAGAGCCGGAAGTGCTGCAGATGGCAAAACACAGGTGGAAATAATATGATTGACATCTCTAAATACACTAAAATGTTTACTCTAGAAAAAGGAAGGAATTATTTATGCTAAAAGATTGCATTGGCATAAGAGCAAATACATGTAAACTATCTGCTAAGACGTTTACATTGATCACTGAGGAAAAAAAAAAATTCACTGTGAGAGTAGAGGTGTTTGGAAGCAAAGCCTGAACTGGACGTGATCCACAGGGGACCAGCCTGCCAGGGACTTTGTCACAGAGGCTTTATATGAGCACTTCCAATGCTGTATCCTCAAGCATGGTGTGGGGAGAAGGGAACACATATGGGTAGTGAACATGGGCATATCTGCACCTCAGAGACATACACAAAAGTGCACTTGAAGCCATTGCATATTGCTGCAGCCCTGCTCAACAGCCTGGGAACCACACAGGAATGAAGGAGTCCTTCAGAACCTCAGCAGGGCTGATGGCATAGCAGAGGGTGTATGGGAGGAGGTTGGCACTGGCCAGATGGCTGGCAAAGTTGGGCAGCCTTCCTCTGGCTCTGGGATCTGACTGCTGCAAAGATGGCTGCACCACCATCATCATGGTCTACTTGGTAGTATTAGATGTGGAGGTTTGCAAGTGCTGTGGGCAGCATAAGGCTGACATTAACTGGAGTGAGAGGTGACAGAGTTTGTGCTCATGGTGGGGAATGAAGGGCAGTATCCTACTGATATTAAGTCTGGTATAGGGCTTGTAGGATGCTAGCAGTTCACCATGGAGTCAAAGGCAAGCTCAAACCAGATTTCTTCATCTGCCCCTTCAGTTAAATTTTCCTGATTCCAGCAAACCACTTGTCCTGCAGGAGACATGCAGAGACCCATTGCTGTGCTGGACTCTGCTTCCCACTGATGGCCCTTCCCCAGGAACAAAAGTGGGACTCACAGGCTGTCTGTACCTCCATGCTCATCCTTGCTGCCCATCAAGGAGACCAGTGGTTGCAGCTGGCTACCAACTTCTCCTTGGATGGGCTAGCAAACTGAAGTGGAAAATCTGGAGACATGCTGCCATGGGATTAGAGGCAGTGGAACTCCAGAGACTCCTGGGTGATGGGATATCCCAAGCGGGTTCTGGAGCCTACCAGTGTCCCTCTGTGATAGAGCCTGTGGCACAGTCAGCATCAACCTACCCTGTGCAGAGTGCACTTGCTGTTGGGATGGCTGCTCCCACTGTAGGCTGCCCTTGGTGCCCCAAGAACTAGAGCTCTGGGAGATGCTCTGCCTCACAGACCCAACAACAGAGACATGTCTGAACCTGGTGGGCAGCTGCTTCCTAAAAGCTGGAAGCTTGGACACTCCCAAAGTGGACTTATTGTAGTCTATGGCAGTCCCTGGTCTTTCATGACTGCCCTGTAGCCTGCTGACTCTGCTGTCACCATTGCCGGTGCTCTTCCCTATTTGAGTAA
Organism: Megaceryle torquata; assembly: GCA_024611175.1. Lineage (NCBI taxonomy): Eukaryota > Metazoa > Chordata > Aves > Coraciiformes > Cerylidae > Megaceryle > Megaceryle torquata. The sequence continues at coordinate 6,474 of JANIJG010004446.1, read as the reverse complement.
AGCAGGAAGAAACAAAAAGGCAGGTAAAGCTGAAGTGATCCATCTGTGGCATTGCATGTGGAACAGCTGTTGCTGCCTGCTCAGGACACATCTGTTCTTGGTAACAAGCCATCCTGCCCCAGGGTGCTCAGGACTCTTGTGCTCAGACCTTCTCCTAAGTGCCCAGTGCCTGAAGTCAGACTCTTTGTTGTCCTGTTCCCCCTGTGTCAGATCCTGAGCAAGATGCTGCTGGGGCTATTGCCCTATTCTCTTCAGGTGACTTGAACAAATATTAGTGGGTATTAGACTACAATAAGCTCAAGAGCATGGAAAATGTAAGTTATACCTACAGAGCCACTGCCAGTGTTGCAAGGCCAGAGCAGGGCAGGACTAGGACTGCCCTCACTTATAGAGATCCTAGTCTATGATTCTCAGCTACCCAGAGCCACCAGCTCTCTAGCCCACAGGAGGAGATGCTTTGAGTGGCTAAAGCCAGAGGATGCTTTACTTGTGTAGGAAAGGAGCACACATAGATCTTTGCAAACTCATTTCTGAGCAGCGAGCAGGGCAGAGAATGCTCTGTGGCTGTAGGAGCCTGTGTGGAGACACACCATGTGGATACCTGGGGCTCTGCATTCCCTCCTGCCCTTGTGCAGGCACCCTGGGCAGTGTGGGCACAAGGGTGGGGAGTCTTACAGTCTGAAAGCTCCTGCAGAAAAAAAAATTATTTTTCTCTGCCCATACTGAGTATGAAAGGCTGGAGAAGGCATGCTGGATATAGTATGTTCAAATTGCTTCTTAGGGTGCTTCTCTCCATCACAGGAGTGCCTAGGAGTCAGGTGTGGATTGCGGAGAGATGCTTTTGGTCCAGGAATCTCCTCTCTGGGATTGAGTGCTTTTGGGAGGGCAGCCTCAAGGCCGCAAACTGATTTCTGCAGTCAGATGTTGGCACATCTTTGGAAGGAGGACCATGTGCTTGACTATCCAGGTAGCCCCAACCACTTGTACAGGCTTGGGATGGAGGGAGTAGCATGAAGAGAAGCTGAGGATGGATTGGAGGGGCTGCTCCCTGACTTTCTATCCATGAAGATTACTGTTGTGCCAGTTTAGCACTTTTCAGGTGACACTAGGCTTTCTGCCACTAAACACTGCACCTGTGTGCCATGTCCTTTGCTGCTTCATCCAACCCCAATGCCTATGGTGTGGTCCCCCCTGCATTGCAGCAGTGCTGGGTGCCCCATACCCTTGGTGCTGTGGCATGGAAGCTGCTGCCAGATGCAAATGCCACGTGGTGGGAGGGAAGCACTTGATGTTGCATCCAGTGTCATATCAAACCAAATGGCGATAAAACCACCTCAAAAAAGGCCCTGAAACAGAGACAGATGGCTCTGGAGCACAGCAAGGGAGCTGTGCAAAGTTGCAGCTTGCAGACCAGGTGGGGTTGTTTTTATCACATCAAAATAAAATTCATAGTGATCAAGAGCTATTAATGAAGCTGCTAATTTGTACCTGCTCTGACAGGTGCTGCAAGAGACAGACACTGGAGGTTGGAGCAGTGCATACTGTGTCTGTCTGCCAGGGAGACCTGCAGCTCTCCTGCCAGCCTCAGCCCTTTATAGGCGGGTGGATTACTTGCCAAGGACCAAAGAGTTTCTTCTGTCACCAGCCAACCATGCCAGGGCAGCAGCAGTCACTGCCAAACGTTCCTTTTCCCCATCTCCATCTCTGTGAGGGCTTTTGCCCTTTGCTGCCAACTCTGGGGATGCTCAGACCTCAGCTGGACAAGACATCCAGCACCCTGCTTTAAACAGACAGCCCCAGAGGTGTTACCAGTCTCAGCTGCTATGCAAAGCAAAGGGGAAATCAGGGGCTGGCAGCAGACTGCAGCACCAGGCACCCTCCAGCAGAGCCCTTGGTCCCACCACTTTGCTCCACTGTGCTGTGGCAGACAGCCCTGCAGGACCTGGGTGTGTTGGTTCACCTCAGAGGTGAAACGCAGGAAAGGCAGAGCTACATCTTCCTGCTTGGTCTCTGGCAGGCTGGAGGGCTCCAGGGTGATCTGTAGGGTAGACATAGCTCCCTGGGATACTTGTTTGGCTTCACCTAGGTGCTGGCATGGAGGGGGAGGACATAGCAGAACTGGGCTCTTGCAGACTCCTGGGTTCTCCTGTGTCAGGACATAGCCATGCAGAGACACAGCAAGGGGCTCCATCAGGGACAGGACCAGCTGACAGTGACATGTGGATGATGGTGCAGAGCAAGCAAATCCATGGCCAGTCTCCAGCCTGCACTCTGGGTACAGCTTTCTAGGGCACTGGGAGGTGACAAACAGAGCTTGTGACTTATCTTTGTCCCAGCACATGGGACTGTACGTCAGGTGCGTGGTAGAGCAAGGACTGTGCGTGCAGACAAGAGGCGTGGACATAGTAACTGGGAGCCAGGAGCCTCTGACACTTATACTATGGAAAGCTGCATACTCCCTTGAAGAGCATCATGGCCTTGGCTGCACAGAGGGTCTCATGCAGCTGCTTCATGTTTTGAGGGACTGGGGGTAGCCTCATGGCCACTACACTGTTGTGCCAGCATCATTCAGGGACTGACTGAGACAGTCCCTCATGGTGAGTCAGTGCTGGGATCTGACAAGGGTGTAGGCAGCACTTAGTGTGCAGCAGAGGGCTGTCCAGAGAGCAAGGACCCCAGGGTGCACCCTGAGTCCGGCTGCCTTTCACCACCCCTGAGGCTTCACTTCCTTGCTGTCCTTTGTATTCTAAGCACAAGCACCATTGACATGAGGCTGGAGCGCAGCCACGCATTCCTCTGCCGGGGACAGGGCCTTTGTGGCCCTGTTTTCCAGGGCCAAAGTCCACTCCCTCTGTGTTCCCTGTGACAGAAAGACGCTCTTTGTGCATCTGGCAACACACTCCTTCGGGGCTAAATTGGCACAGAGCAGCCCCAGCTGGGCAGGAAGTATCAGGGAGGGGGGTGAAGGGGACCCTGACAAAGGGGTGGGGTGGGACATGCAGGGTTAAGTGTCATCGAACAGGAGTTAACCCTCCTACTGCTGCCAGCCTGCAGCCTGGCTGCTCAGTGAAACAGATGCCACCTTGGGCTGGAGGATGGTGCTGAGCCGCAAGCAGCAAGGGACCCTTTCATGCTCAGGCAACATGTTCTTTGGGTGGCTGGGGTGTTGAAACAGAATTGTTGAAACATTGTGCACTTCCTCTCTTCCTTGCCTGTCTTGCAGGCCTCTTTCAGAGAGCCATCATCCAGAGCGGCTCTGCACTCTCCAGCTGGGCAGTGAACTACCAGCCCGTGAAGTATACCAGCATGCTGGCTGACAAGGTGGGCTGCAACGTGCTGGACACAGTGGACATGGTGGACTGCCTGAGGCAGAAGAGTGCCAAGGAACTAGTGGAGCAAGACATACAGCCAGCTCGCTACCATGTGGCTTTTGGACCAGTCATTGATGGGGATGTGATCCCAGATGACCCAGAGATCCTGATGGAGCAGGGCGAGTTCCTCAACTATGATATCATGCTGGGGGTCAACCAGGGTGAGGGGCTGAAGTTTGTGGAGGGCGTGGTGGACCCTGAGGATGGCGTCTCAGGCAGTGACTTTGACTACTCGGTCTCCAACTTTGTAGACAACCTTTATGGCTACCCTGAGGGCAAGGACACCTTAAGGGAGACCATCAAGTTCATGTACACAGACTGGGCTGACAGAGACAACCCTGAGACACGTCGCAAGACTCTGGTGGCTCTCTTCACTGACCACCAGTGGGTAGAGCCATCGGTGGTGACAGCTGACCTGCATGCCCGCTATGGCTCCCCCACCTACTTCTACGCCTTCTACCATCACTGCCAGAGCCTGATGAAGCCTGCGTGGTCTGATGCAGCCCATGGGGATGAGGTGCCTTATGTGTTCGGGATCCCCATGATTGGCCCCACAGACCTCTTTCCCTGCAACTTTTCCAAGAACGATGTCATGCTCAGTGCCGTGGTGATGACCTACTGGACCAACTTTGCCAAGACAGGGTGAGTGGAGATGGGTGCTGTGCCTGGAGGTGGGGTCTGCATTCACTTCAGCTGCGCCCTCTGGGACCATGCTGTTGTGGGTGAGTGTCGTGTCTGGTATGGGACACTGAGGCCCTGTGCCCAGAGGTCCATGTGCTGCATCTCCACTGGGGTCAGGGCATCAATCACGCAGTGAGAAGCCGAGAGTGTGCCCAGCTCCTGGGACAGGACCCAGCCAAGCACAAGGGTGGGGAGGCTGGCTGGCCATGGTTATCATGGGTGAGATTTGACCTAGGATTGGAGTGCTGGCCAGCCATGCAGGACCTTTTGCCAGCCAACTCTGTGCCCCTGCTGAGTGCAACAAATGTCCTTTCAGCCTCCAGCTCTACATCCAGCTGTCCCTCCTCACCTCTTTGGCTCTTCCCAGTGCTAGCTCTGTTTTGCCTCTGTTTTTCCAGGGACCCCAACAAGCCTGTTCCCCAGGACACCAAGTTCATCCACACCAAGGCCAACCGGTTTGAGGAGGTGGCCTGGTCCAAGTACAACCCTCGTGACCAGCTGTACCTCCACATTGGACTGAAGCCACGGGTACGTGACCACTACCGGGCCACCAAGGTGGCTTTCTGGAAGCACCTGGTCCCCCACCTGTACAACTTGCATGATATGTTCCACTACACCTCCACCACCACCAAAGTGCCGCCACCTGACACCACGCAGAACTCCCACATCACCCGCCGGCCTAATGGCAAAATCTGGACCACCAAGCGCCCTGCTATCTCACCTGCCTACAACAATGAGAATGGGAAGGAGAAGTGGAGTCCAGAGCAGGAGGTGGGCACCCTTCTCGAGAGCCCTCGCGACTATTCCACTGAGCTGAGTGTCACCATTGCCGTGGGCGCCTCCCTCCTCTTCCTCAATGTTCTGGCCTTTGCTGCCCTCTACTACCGTAAGGACAAGCGCCGTCAGGACACTCACCGGCAGCCCAGTCCCCAGCGTGGCAATGCCAATGACATCGTCCATGCACCTGATGAGGAGATGCCGTCCTTGCAGGTGAGCCAGGGGCACCATGAGTGCGAGGCTGTGCCGCCCCATGATGCCCTGCGCCTGGCTGCTCTGCCCGACTACACCCTCACCTTGCGCCGCTCTCCAGATGACATCCCACTCATGACCCCTAACACCATCACCATGATCCCCAACTCGCTGGTGGGGCTGCAGACCCTGCACCCCTACAACACCTTCACTGCTGGCTTCAATAGCACAGGGCTCCCACACTCACACTCCACCACCAGGGTATAGCTGCCCGCCACTGGCGCACATGCATGCACGCACGCACACGCACGCAGCAGACACTGGCAGAGGAACTGACCAGGCCAATGGATGCCCCGGACAGAGGGGCAGTGCCCACGGATGGTGCGACACTGAGCCTGGAGACCTGTGGGGTCCCAGTGCAGCTGAACGTCCTGCTCTCCCCCAGTGCTTTTTCTTTCATTCCTATCTAACTTTTGAGAAGTGCTTTGACTCTCTTGGCCAGAGGACCCCATGGGTCACCCCAGGGCACTTGTAGAATTTGGGGGGGGGGGGGGGCATGGTGTTGCCCTTGTGCCCATGCACCGCTGCAGGCAGGGAGTAACCCCACTGGCAATGGCCACAGGGCTCCCCACAGTGGTGCTGTGCCTCCCTACAGGGTGATATCCCCAGTGCTCTACCTGCTGAGCACCCTGGGACTGATGAGGAGCAGGGTTGGGCATCCCCTCTTGTTTCCTGACTGGGCATCCCCAGGTGGTTTAGCATCCTGAGTGCCCTGGAAAAGGCTCCTTCACTGTGTTGAGATGCGGCCCTGGGCCATGGTGCTATAGATAGAGGGAGCAGGCAGGGTCTGAAGACCCAGCCTCATGCTGGGTGTGGGCGCTGGGGCCAGTACAGGGGCCTGGGGATCCCAGAGACCCTGGAGCAGGGCCCTGGGCAGGCAACCTGGCACCTCTGCCCCTCTCTGTCCTGCAGAGAATCTCTTTTGTGTCAGTCGTTTCTCTTTGCAGAGATGTTTTTTAAGCAGATATTTAGTTCTTTACACACTAACGGAGTCGCCGCGTTTTGTCCTTTGTAAAAATTTTAAAACCAAGTGTTCTTGATATAAAATAAAAAGCCAGTTAGAAGCCAGCGTGTGCGCGCGGTGCCGGCCCCCCACGGCCCCCACCTGCCGCAGGCAGGCACCAGGTAGGGCACTTCCTCCTGCACCATGGGGCCAAGCTCTTTTGTATTTTTTATATTCTCCCTCCTCTGTCACCCATGCCCACATATCTCAGCCAAATAGCCAGTGGCCCACTCATGAGCATCCACTGCCCAGCCCACCCTGTTGCCACCACTGTCCAGTGCTATCCACCATGATATGTTGGCACTACCTGCTGTAAGTACCATCTGCCCACCCACCCCCCCCCCCCATCAACCCAGGGTAGCCCCCAGCACTGTAGCCCAGTGCTCCCTA